>JAVDOI010000084.1:32500-210000 GCA_032191485.1 Leptoclinus maculatus | reverse complement strand
AGACCTTGGAATGTCTTCTTATGTTTCTCCCCCTGCTATCCTCTCGCAGCCATCCTGCTGATAATATTGTGTCCGGGCTCCTTTGCTCGGATCTGGAGTGGAAATATACTTCTCTGCACTTTTGATCTGGTAAAGTCCAAACATGGGACACAGACTACAGAGTCGCACAGAGTCCTACTTCAACAACCGTTGTATTCGACATCTCACGGTGTTGTAGTGACGACCGGTCGGCCTTGTTAAACCTCGTGTACAGTCTCAGTAGGCCGAGGGCAGATTTCACATGTTCTATGTGAATGTGATCCTTTAGGGTCACGTTGATGTTCATTCCAATTAGCTGAAAAGTCATTTCAGGTACAAGAAAATGACAAAAGCAAGATGGTGTTGGATTCGTACCATTATTGAGACATCTGGCAAAAGTTCTTCTACTTTAACATTTATTTCGGGGGGTTGGAAACGTAGACTTGTCGATAGCTAAGATCCATAACCACAATGGACTGCTGCTGGCTGCATAGAAACTATATGATTCAGCAAAAAAGATGATCTAAGATGATGTAATTACCTTGAAGTCGGCTCATTGTGTCTGAGCTGCGTCTTTATGCACCACGTCCTGTCACCCAGCAGACAGGATGCAGTCATCCACTTAGCTTCTTGATCTGCTCACGCTGCGTTCTTATATCAATAACTGACACATAGCTGGAGAGTTACTGTAATAAAATGGAAAGATATGACTTCAACTGGTCCTGATACGTCGGTGGTCGTAGGAACTTTTACTTTATGACCGTTAATGACAGAATTATTCCAATGAATTTAAAATGTTAAAAAGGTGTATTTGGTTTCCATCTGCTTTGTCTTTTTATTGTTCTGTGTCACGTGATAATCAAACTCGAGGACGTTTAACTCCATGTTTTTCCCTCTGCCTGTGCTGCACGGCCACGTTTGACATCATTTATGCTTTCGTCCCATCTTAAGTTGTATTCCCGTAGCTTTTAAAATCAGCAAATAGTCGTGATTATGAGCGATGCCACCGTAAACCACAACAGACGTATTTATTATTCCGGGGGAGCCGAGGCGTTCCTTCCTTCAGTGTTGGGACATGTGTTCCTTGTGTTGTGGCTGATGTTTGAAAGGCCTGTTTTGCTCAGCAGGTCTGTGTTTTCTCACGGCTGGTAGTGGTATATTTAGATGTTGATTATGGATAATCAGCTGTAATGACGGAAGCGCATGGCGTGTGTGTTCAGACTCAATGCCGTCGTCGTGGAACAGACCAAACAGAGCCGTCTCATTGACGGCGTTCAGACACACGGGAAACAGAACGTCGCCCCTTCCAGCTATATTAAACACTGTCAAAGTTTCCGATCAGGATCAAAGGACAGCCCTCTCTCTCTCTCTCTCCGTCCTATCATCTGTTAGGAGGTCAGGTTAAAGGTGAGAGGTCACAAATGGCTGCTTGTATCCTCTCATCAGCAGCGCTGTGGTCATGGCCCCTATTGCAGCCATAAAAGCTGTGACTGCTGACCAGAGCAGCCAAAATCCAATATTCCATCACTGACCTGTCTGGTTCCTTTTTGTCACGCGAGATGTCCCTCAGATCAGGGTCATTGCTTCTTTAATTCAACTAGAGGAGCCGTTTCTTAGCCCGTAATGACGCCATTAGTCTTGCTATCACCGTCTGTCTGTGTCCACAAAATGCCAACGGCCTCAAACCTCATTTAGAAGCGAAGCCTTTACGAGCTGCACTTTTGCGATAATCATTTTATTTCTGCTGAAGACACTTTTAGTTCTGCTTTAAATTCTAAAAATGATTTTAAAGAAATCCCATGAAGGAAATGTAATGTCACTTGTGTCTGTCCGGAGAGGACGACTCTATTTACAGCCTCACTTCCTGCGATGTTTATTTGAGATCCAGAGAGTCTGGCCCGGTGTGGGATATCCCCACAGCCACAGGCTAGCGCTCATGGTTAATGTCCTTCAACTACATCTCTGCTTCAACTAGAAGGCCCCAAGGCTGCTCTCACACACTTCCTCTAAAGCAAAGCCTCTCTGCCAGTTCTCAACTCCAAAACACGCTTTCCACTCCCGAGCCCGGACCGGTATTCCCCGTGTGCCCTCTTTATTTGGAGCGTATTGTAAACACGGTCAATGCCAATCTGCTCCTTCAGGACAAAAAGCTCTTTTGAATCGAGGTTAAGTGTTCGGCTGTTGGTGACCGAGTGAGGCGTTTCAGGAGTACGGTTTCTCTCGGCTTGGTGCGTGATTGGTTCTGATGGTTTTGCGTTTGTTGTGCTAAAAGAGAACAACCGTATGGCTTTCATCATCACCATCATCATCATCATCATCATCACGTATGTACAAATATGTTTGTTTTTTAGAAATGGGTGTAAACGGATCTTTCCTTCCTCCTCGTCCCCGTGGGCTCCAGGTTTACTGAAGGTTCAGTCGCTGCATAAACACAGCGTTTCCTCCATCAGCTCCACAGACGATGACAGAGATACACCGACACGCTGCATTTCACTTCAACGAAATAGATTCACTCAATTAAGATCCGTCTTTGTTGAAGGGAGAATTTATTTAAGAGTAAAACAAAATGTCATCGTAGTTATTTTGACCACTGAAATGAATATAACGCGTTTTAATCCAGTTGAATTCGAGCTGAACCCTTTGGGGTGGATGGTGACTTCAAGCTGTGATTAATGATTTCTTTTATAAGTACTTTGGTAGTTTCGGGCTCTAACTTGAGGTTTTTCACACATATTTCTCCATCTCCCCAGAGAGGAAGACGCTGTGAGCTTCAGACAGGCCCCATGACCTTGTTGCTTTATTATTTTGACGGTTGTGTTGAAGGTGTTGACATATTGAACAGAACATGAGAGACGATGGCCGCTGAGTTTGCCTTCTCTCGTTGTCCCTTCGAACACGAGGATTTAAAGTCTCACACGGCTGTGGTTGGATTGTTTAGACGGACACCTTGAACCATAACGTACGTCAAAGAGGAGGAGGTTTGTGTATTTACTCGTGATGAATGCAGTCTCAACAGCTCTTTCACGCCTTTCCACTCGATTGCCAGCCGATTATGCTGACAAAAGCAGTCGGTGAGGCTTTTTAGATGATGTTTCATTTGACATCGGGGACCTGTAGCGGCAGGAAAGCTTCTAGACGGAGCGTGAACCACTGAGTCACCAGGATGAACCCTAGACTGGTTCCAATCGTTTCTACAGAGTCATTATTCAAGCATTCCCAGTTCCAGCTCTCAAAGGTTTCCTGCTTTGTTCTGTTTCGTACCGTTAGTGAATGTTAGTGATAATCTTACTGCCGTCACCTCTCCGTTGTGTTCTTAAGATATTTACCTGAGGGGAATGTGTGGGCACTACTTTAATGTAATCCTCTGCACCATGTGTAAAATGTACTTTCTGTCAGTGCTGGCGTTGATATTTTGTCTGTTTGCGTGCAGGAATGGCAGAACTCCATCCAGAAGAATGCAGGTCTCGCCTTCATCGAGTTGGTCAACGAAGGCAGGTGGGTAACTGTGACACGCTAAGTCCTCTCTCCTTACATCGGCACTTCTTCATTATCTTACCAACCGCTACCCATCAGCCACTTTCCAATTTCACCATTCCTGGATCACGTCACAGCCCCTCAGGCCCCCCCCCCCCTCCCCAAGATCCCCAAGGCCCTTGTGATAGGGTGTCTATTCAAGATCCTGGACAACAATCAATGATCGGGGGGTTGTTAGAAGAGATTGGGAGAGGATGGACGATCCTTGAGTTCAAGGCTCCATTCAATACGAGCTGGTCCCTGAGGGATTAGGGAAGAGGAGAGAGGTTAGGTAGAAGGTGACGGGGGCTCTGATGGCTGGTTCCTCGGTGACACTTGGGAAATCGCTCTTGATTTCCTGCTGTCCCTCTGTCACTTTATGCCTTTCTGGTTGAGCCTTTATCTCTAATCATCTCTTCCGTCTGCCTTTTGTTTTTTGTCTGTTTTTTCAATTACCTCGACAAATGAGCCTCCTCATCTCTTCCTAACGAGACTCTCATTCCCACATCAGTTCCTCTTCTTACTCTTAAACTCATCAATTTCAGATTCAGAGAGCCACACTTCCATTATTGATCCTTAGCTTTTAGAATCGGCAGAGGCTAATCCACAGTAATGCTAATAAGAGTCCTATGAGTCCTATGAGTCCTTTGTGGAGGACAGGAGGACAGGAGGACAGGAGGACAGGAGGACAGGAGGACAGGAGGACAGGAGGACAGGAGGACAGGAGGACAGGAGGACAGGGGGACAGGAGGACAGGGGGACAGGAGGACACATACTTTCACAACCAGAACTGGAGTCGGGGTTACAAGTGAAAGTTCTGTATGCAAATGTGTTTCTGTCTCTTTGTGGGAGTCAAACGGTCTTTTATACACGATTACAACATGAGATGAAATAACTGGTCATCACTTTATGTATTTGATTAACTCCAGATTGTGTGCTTTATGCAACAGTCCACCCTGATTAGGTTTTCATTTCATGTTTTTTATTTTCTGACAGTCTGTGGAAAGTCACATCAGCTGGTTTTTGTTGGTCTTAAATTGTCTTTAAAAACATACTGTTTCCTCAAATAAGGCCCTTAAAGCAAAAAGTCTTCACTTTCATCAGCATGGTCTCAAATAGTTGTCTTGCCACAGGCAGCAACTTCTAAAATGAATGCAAACCGAATGCAAATAAATATGCTAATAATGAATGGCGGGTATGAAATGGTCTTCTATGTGGCAGTAACAGTATTGAATGTAGCGATTTCATTTCCATAATGTCTTCAGAGACGTCCGTTTTGTCCGTGTGTACAGTCTTGAGCACAGAGCGCCATAAAGGAGGGCAGTGGCTGGGTTATTGATAGCGGGGCCTCGACAGGGCCATAGAGGCTGCAGAGGCCCCGGCACCTCCGCTCCCCTGCTGCCCTGTGCTGAAACAGCAGGCTTAGGTTACAGTCATCCCCTGGTCCATAAACCCCCACCCCACAGTCGGTCCCAGCCTGCTCCCCCTCCCTCTGGCCCCTGGTCTGTTATTGTTCCACTTTGCACAGTCCTGACCTTTAGGGCTGCAGAGAGGTTTCTTAGACCTGCACACACACATGCAACATGCATGTTTCATTAACACTGATAAGGGAGGGAGGTGGACTACATATGTTGCAACATGAGGAGAGATCCTCCCTCTTGTCAGATGCATATCATTAACAAATCAATTAGCACCTGCACCCCAGTTAAAGGATCTATCTGGTTTGGTTTTTGTTTCCAAATTCGATTTTCTGCTTATTTTGCACGGTTCTATTTCAGCATTTTCTGGATATTACACGGCTGTTCCTTCTCTTGGTTACCTGATATCCTAGTGTTAAACAGATGTTTTAAATATTCTGCAGCTCCAGAGTTTATATGTTGCTAACCACCATTCTGGCATTCCCCTGTATCACTGATGTAAATTGACTTCCATATACCCAATACATTTTTTAAAATAATTGTAAATACATTATGTAGTCTTGTGGTAAGCTGACGTCCATCTGTCCTCTCCCTAGGCTGCTGAGCCACACCATGAAGGACCACCTGGTCCGTGTGGCTAATGAAGCTGAATTCATCCTCAGCCGGCAGAGAGCTGAAGACATCCATAAACATGCAGAGTTTGAGGTAAGATGCTGCACGGACACCTTACAGCATTTCTTATTAAGCCAACTACATCGTCTTTAGATGTATAGAACATTCCTAAGGTCTATCCAAAGCGTAACGATTTTAGAACAGAACATTTTGACACAAACGGAAACAATATTCTGCAACCTAAAGCGTGAATCTGTAACTTTTCAAACTACTACAAAGCATGAAGTGTTGCATTAGTGAAGCGGTTTCACTCTATTGGTGGTATCCACTCAAAGCGCTATCTGCAGACCAGGTAATGAGATTACTTAAAGGATGATTTCCTGAAGTGAGTGAGTTGGACTGCATGTGCGAGCTGACAAAGCTGATCAGCATTTCTCACTAGAACAGTCTAAAAGCTGTTTTTAAAAACTCTTTCATACAGATGGATTCAAAGATATATCAATAAAGAAAAATGACAGATTTAAACTTTAATTATAGGTTTGAAGAATGAAGGATGATAAGGCGGGTGAAGGATTCCAGAACCAAGAAAGAAATGTTAACCAAACAGTCTGTCGTCCCACATTTCCTCCTGTGAGATCACAGGAACTCGAGGCTGAGCTCGGACAATAGAGTCCAGTTGTAGCTTCAGGGCCCATTGCACGAAGACTCCTTTGATAGCAATGTTTAATAGTTTGATATTCCCACTGTGTGCTCTGTCAGTGAATATATTTAATGAAAACAAGGAAGGGAGAGCATCGAGAATCTGATCCGCCGACGACTCAAAACGTGTCCATCAAGCTTTAAGATCTGTCGGTAAATGGTTGCTTTCAACGTGTGCTGATCGTGAACGCACATGCACGCACACACGCACACACGCACACACACACACACACACACACACACACACACACACACTGAAGTAGTTTGAGGCTGGTGATCAAGCTTGGCACGTATCACTAACCAAACATTGTGTCGTGTTAATTTATCCTCGTGCCTCTCCATCTAACTGCCCCTGAAGCTCCTCCCCCTCCTCTTCCTACCAGTTCTCAGCACAAATGTTGCCATTCAGCTGCCGGGCCAACTCTATCCTGACCCATGGGCACCCTTAGTTGCCCCCCCCTGCTTTCTAGATCTCACCAAAACCATTTCCTGCTGAGATCCTGCCCATTATACTCCCGCTGGGGGTGTATTTTGCCCGTGACAGGAATATGGCATCCTCCCCTCTCCGCCATCCCTCCCCTCATTTCTCAAGAACCCGCCAGCACTAAAACCTGCAGACAGACCTGAGAGGTGCTGGCCTGAAGGGCGGACTGTGTGTAAACCCACCGCTTCAGCCCCCACTTTGCAGTAAAAATGCTTTTTTTTGAAGGTTCAATGAAGGGTCTCTCTGACATTCGGGTAAAGTAAAATCCCTCAAGAGTGTTGAAAGTCAATCAGAGGGCGGGGGGGCACGACTCCCACACATCAAAGTTTTGTCTACGATTGCTACGTTTTGCTCTTTCTTTGATCGGCGGCTTTTCTGTGTAATTGTCCTCCTGTTCTTGTGAACCCTTATTACTCACATTATCTGACATGATCTCAACTCGTCACTATCAACACAGACTGGCGGAGCATGCTTTCATTCTACTAGGTTGTTTTGACCATACTGCACACTTTATCAAAAGGTCTACAGTATTTGTGCTCTTGCAAAAGCGTATGTATAGCATGCAGTGGCAACACAAGTAAAAATGAGTGTGTTGCCTGACTGGCAGACAGACTCAACCAGTCTGCACAATGCAGATGATCCCTGCTCTGCCTGGGATGGTTCTCCATTCCTCGAACTCCTAACTGGCATACAGTAGCACATAAGAACCTGACTGTCCCAGGTTCTCATAGTTGGATATAACAATAAACTATAGGGCTGCAACAACGAATCGATAAAATCGATAAAATTCGATTATTAAAAGAGTTGGCAATGAATTTCATTATCGATTCGTTGTGTCGCGTGACTATTACGCCACTCAATAAGTCGCGGAGATGTTTGAGCATAAAAAAAATAGAGTTGAGCGCAGAGCGGAGGTCGAGGAAAGACCACCGGAGACCCGTAACGATGTTCTGAAACACATGGCGGAGGCAGAGAAATCAGTACGACCTCAGTCATCCAAGGTGTGGGAGCATTTCACACCAGTGGAGCTGGTGGAACATGTTCTAGGTAGGGCTGTGCCACATCCAATCAATTTCAGCAAACATCCCACAATGATTTAATGCAAACAAATTAAGGTATCAAACACGTATTACTACTTTGCAGTTAAATATTTAACCTTTATTCCAACATGAAAAAAAGCAGTAAATAACACTTTGATAAATACGTCAGGACATCTTATTAATGTCACCCTCACGGGATTCAGTATAATATATGTATATATATATATATATCATATAATAATATTCAGTATAATATAATAATGTAGATCATATAATAATATATTTATAACTATATATCCATTTATCAGACAGGTGCTTCATGTCCCTCACTCCCTAACTGTCCATGCTGGATCTGTCCCCGTTGTTTTAAAAAGCTAAATAAGTTATTAGCATGACGTCATCCAGCTAGCCAAACCTGTCTGGTGTACAGCTAGTAGAGAAGCTTCATGTGCTGCTTCCCTTTCCCGCTAGTCTGCTGTCTGATTGTGAAGTCAGGCTGATCTGATATCAGCTCTTTGGCCTGAAGTTTCGTCTCGTATTTGTCATTTCCAATTTCTGGTTTCAACTTTCCGGTTGCGATCCTCGCTTGAACCTTTAACTTCCGGTTAGCCGGAACCTTTAACTTCCGGTTAGCCGGTTCAACCGGAATCGAGGAAATGACAACTAAGAGACTTGAGAAGTACTGGTACCAGTACTTCTCAAGTCTCTTAATTGTCATTTTCCTCGCTCCTCGAACCGGTGTTCTACGCCGGTGTTCTGCGCCGCCATATTGACGGCCGTCCCTAAGCTCTAATGTAGCTCTGAGGAGCGAGGATCGAGGAGGGAGGAGCCATGAGCGAGGACCCACGAGAACAGACTTCCAGGAAGTGTTTTAACGGCCGACACGCCCCCTCATTGTTCATCTGTGATGTGATTGGACGCTGCAGCCGATCGGACTGATGAGATTGTTTTCAACATGTAAACAGTGAAGACAGATCACAGAATAAACTCTAGTTTATATTTGATTAGTTTTCTGATTCAACATCTGGTTTAAATATTGTTCATTGTAGTCTGAACAACAAAAGGACCACAAACAACTTTCTTCATTTATTAGAAAGATTTGTGTTTTCATGATCTGATATTTCCCTCAATAACTTTATTATGAAACAATTAAAGTCAGAGCGAGCTGGAGAGACTAAACCCTTTATATATCTATATCTATATCTATATCTCTATATCTATATCTCTAGATATAGATATAGAGAGAGATAACTGAGACAAAATACTTTTTACATCATTCATCATAATTTCATTCAGTCACGTGAGGCTGTTCATTCCTGATTGTCGGGTTTGATGAGTTTTGATGACTTGGAAAATTAATGTTTTTTTGTTTTTTTATCCGATTCATCGATTAATCGAAAAAATGATCGACAGATTAATCGATTATTAAAATAATCGTTAGGTGCAGCCCTAATAAACTATTTAACTGACAGAATTCAAGTCCTGTTATTACAGCGTTCAGTAAATGTGCAGTTATTGATCTGATTACCAGCGTTCATGAACACACGACACAGATATTCTTTGACGCTTATTTGGTAAGAGATGGATCCTACCAAGGATGTAGGATCTTCTGTTGTATTTGGTTGTACTCTGTGAGCTCTCCTTCTCCACCCTGCTTCCTACAGTCACATTTAAAATGTATATAAGAGGCTGTGGGCGTACAGCAGCACAATACTGTGTGCAGCGGTATCGGGTCGGGGATTGTTAATTCCAAATGAAGCACCACTATCGGTTCCATGAAATGTCACTCAATTGACTGCAAATGCACAACAATGGAAAGCTATAACTTGTCTTTAGCTGTGTTTTGGTATCGTCTCTGGGAGCTTACTCTCCCTTTGCAGTCTTCCAGCCGTCCTCAATCAGATACCCGGCATAGCTCGTCCCAAACTATGTTTCACAATTGAATTCCCACTTAAATGCAGTTGCTCCTCTGTGACCTCTGAGAAGAAGTGAAGCCCTGATAAGTCTTGCTCTGATATTGCTGTATTGATTTTTGCCTCTATACAAGCTGTGCTAGAGCCAACGGTTTCATTTTGCACTGCCACAATAAAAATAACAGGCCAATGAAACATCCCCCTGAGAGCGGGGGGGGGGGGGGGGGGGAATTTTCAGCTGTTTCAGTTTTCTTTGAAGGCGTTGTCCCTTTGTATGGTGATGCCGTGACACTAAAGGTTGGTTATTATTTTGAGACAATGACTCACTGTTGATGTCATTGTGTTACACTGAGGTCTGCTGAGACACTGAGGTCTGCTGAGACACTGAGGTCTGCTGAGACATTGTGAGGTCTGCTGAGACACTGAGGTCTGCTGAGACACTGAGGTCTGCTGAGACATTGTGAGGTCTGCTGAGACATTGTGAGGTCTGCTGAGACACTGAGGTCTGCTGAGACATTGTGAGGTCTGCTGAGACACTGAGGTCTGCTGAGACATTGAGGTCTGCTGAGACATTCCCAGAACATAATCTGCTTCACTGTACTTTTTTCTGCTTTAGTTCCGCAGCCAATGATTCAATACATAAAAACAAATTTATGTTTGCTCCTTGTCAGAGTTCATATCCTTTAGAAGGCAGTGATGGAGGATTTAGATACCGTGTGCCTCAGAGACATAACGTCTGCTCTCTCTCTCTCACCCACACTCTCACTGGCTCTCTGTGGGACACAATTGAGTTATCTTTGGCCCAGAGAGTAAGTTATTACAGTGGGCTTAGGGTGAAACAGATGAAGATAACAAGGGGGAAATCCAATTACCTTTTAGGGTGCTCTATCTAAAAGGATCCTTAATGTGAAGGAGATCTACGGATCGGATGCTGCTGCCCAGCACAGCAAATGATGGACTCTGATATCTTCCAGAGGAGCAGGCGGGAGAGGAGAGCCCGAGAGATAGAAAGGAGGAGCGAGAAATCGAACTCCCTCGTTTTATGGGCCTGTTCATTAGGGATGAAATGTGGTGGGCTCAGGGGCACAAGGGCAGATAAGAAGGGCCAGATAGGGAAGAGTGAGCAAGACCCAAGTCATTTCTATTCTTTCGTGCCCTTCCCTTCGGCTCGGTCTCTTTTTTATACACCCCCTTGATTCATCTTCTGCTGTTATATGGAGTAATTGAATTGACTGTCTGAGAGATCCTGTGAAAGCCAGACGATAGCGGCTAATTAGTGCTCGGCGTCATTGCCCTCCCTCTGCTGAGCTTGTAAAACGATCTGGTGCCTTTCCCCCCGTTAATGACATTAGCATTGAGCTGATGCTCATTATGCTGTATTATCATAGCACAGGTCTCTGGAAACGTGTGTATATATATATATATATATATATATATATATATATATATATATATATATATATATATATATATATATATATATATATATATATATATATATATATATATATATATATATGTGTGTATGTATATATATATATATATATATATATATATATATATATATATGTATATATATATATATATAACCAGCAGGCAGATCAGTTTATTGATTCCACAAAAACCTGAGATTTGCTTTGTTGTTCCAGAAATCAATCTGCTGATCAAATGTTACTGGAACACGCACAGAAAGAGAACCAGAGCTCCCGAAGGCTATTTACTTCACATCATTCACATGATTCACAGCAGTCTGACTGACGGCTGCCACCAACTGTAGCTTGCTGTCATGTAGCATGTCAGCGGGGCCGGAGGGCCGGAGGGCCCGGGCACCTCATTATGGGCAAAACTGCTGTCAAGAGAACGAGAGGAGAAAATCAAACGGGAACGCGTCTATAATTGTGATGGTGTTTTGGCCCAACCATCGGGATGTGGATGACGGTTCATAAAGAGGCGAAAGACAAACTCAAGACCGGACAGCAGTAGCTCTCCTGAAACATCACACTGACTCTTGTCAAAATGTAAAGCAAGTTGGCATCTTTCAGCATCGACACTCAAGACACCAGGAGGTAGAACAGGAGAGGCGGGTTACAGGAGACGGATGGGGAACGGTAGTATTAAAGTCCCCAGGTTCCTCCTCCGAAGCTTCCATCATTACGTGTGACCAGCTAACTGCCCGAAATATGACTTCACTCCGCATCCTTAGACGGTCTATTGTTCTATTGTTCATTGTTGGTGATTTCCTACATGCAGAGCTGTTGCATCACGTTGCGTTTGTGCAGTAATTGTGTTTTCCGGCAACGGCCAACCCAGAGGGTCGCGTCCTCTCTTCATTTGACTATTTTTCACTTCCAGGCGACAGTACGATTTTTCTTGTGGCATGACCTTGACGCTGAGCTGGAGTCATCGGGAAAAGATGGCAGCAAGGCAGACTGATGTGGCGTGAGGAGGGTGAGGTTTCTGGGTCGAAGAGATGAAGAGGCTGCCGGTTGAGCCTGGTGAGCGGTCCATTAAGGATCAGCCTGTGAGAGGAGGAGAGGGATACTTTGATAAGTGTTGCGCCTGCGTTAACCTCGATGGCCGCTAGCAATGAGCCGGTGCCAGCAGAGACGGATCTATTTCAACTGGATTAGATTATTTTTCCTCCTGTGCTCCAAGAGAAGGGAGAAAAAATCAATACTTGGGAGCACGGCATGACAGCGACATCATTTCAGAATTGAAGTGGCTGTCAGGCATTGTCATTTGGTGACTTTTGTTCGCCATTGTACTTTTAAGCCCTCATTTTTCTCCCCCTCCTCTTCCTTTCACTTGTTTCTTCCACAGCCCATTGTCTGAATTCCCCTGGTGACATTTTATGTTGCAATTTGAAAACTAGAGGCCAAGAGATCAAGTGCAAGGGAATCTCTTTGAAACCAATTGGTGGACTGGTTCAGCATCTACTTTTGTTTTCCGACCCCCATCCTCCTTTCTCATTTCACCGTCTTGTCTCCCTCGACCTCCATTGTGATCCAGGAGGAATTTATTTGTAGTATATTTGCATTCTTTGATACCAGACAAGGACGAGCCTGATGTCTCGCCTTCCTCTGGACAGTTTCTCTGCCCGTTTGCAAATGAAACCCTCTGGGAGTGCTTGTCGACGGATGTGAGAAATTGGAGATTCTCGCAGAGCGATAGCCCAGCCTTGCAGAGTGTGCAGCCCTGATGTGCCACCAGTGTCAAGAGATTGCAAATCAAGCGTTTTAATAACATCTCTGCTGGTTTTGTTTCTTCCTCCTGTTCCCCGACAGAACCCTGAGACCCCGGTTCTGTCAGTCGGCGCGCTGAAGGCTCGCCGTGGCACGAAAACACCACGAGACCTTTTCTGTCACTCTAATTGATAAACACAGGGCTGATGTCGTGTAATGAGCCTCCATTCTCCAGCCCATTATACCGGTTAACCCTCTCAACCCAGCGAGGGAGAGGAGGAGGGGAGCCGAGGCCTCGTCTGACAACAAATACAGCATTTAGATCCGGCTGTTACACCCCACCACTGTGAAACTCTCCTCCTCCTGCTTATTATCTGTAGAATCAACACGGCACAAACATGAGCGATGGGCAGCGATCACCACAACAACAATGTTTAACGTTTAATGTAGCATTCTCCGGCTCAAGAAGAGGTCGGGTAATATGATGAACGTTCACACGTTGCAAAGCTTTGTGACGGGATGTGCGTGTGTTTCCGAGATGATTACCGTTCTTTCCACTCCCCGGTCACTTCCCCAGCCGCCCATTTCCTCCCCGAACTCCCACCACACATCCATAGTTATTTATTTCAACTGTTGATGAATTGTGGGAGACACGACTCGGTGTAATTGACTCGATTAATGCCAGCCATTATCATTTCGTCTCCACCGAGCTGTCTCCTCACGCTGGGCGACCCTGTCAGCCGGGTAATGGAAGGTGCTGCCCATGATTACAGTGTCGCAAGTCATAACGCTCTCGCTGCCAGCTCGTTGTGCCCTGGTGGCTGTCTGGAAGGTAACGGAGTCCACCGTCCCCTCTTCTTCAGCTCGTTGTGCCCTGGTGGCTGTCTGGAAGGTAACGGAGTCCACCGTCCCCTCTTCTTCAGCTCGTTGTGCCCTGGTGGCTGTCTGGAAGGTACCGGAGTCCACCGTCCCCTCTTCTTCAGCTCGTTGGGCCCTGGTGGCTGTCTGGAAGGTAACCGAGTCCACCGTCCCCTCTTCTTCAGCTCGTTGGGCCCTGGTGGCTGTCTGGAAGGTAACCGAGTCCACCGTCCCCTCTTCTTCAGCTCGTTGGGCCCTGGTGGCTGTCTGGAAGGTAACGGAGTCCACCGTCCCCTCTTCTTCAGCTCGTTGTGCCCTGGTGGCTGTCTGGAAGGTAACCGAGTCCACCGTCCCCTCTTCTTCAGCTCGTTGGGCCCTGGTGGCTGTCTGGAAGGTAACGGAGTCCACCGTCCCCTCTTCTTCAGCTCGTTGTGCCCTGGTGGCTGTCTGGAAGGTACCGGAGTCCACCGTCCCCTCTTCTTCAGCTCGTTGGGCCCTGGTGGCTGTCTGGAAGGTACCGGAGTCCACCGTCCCCTCTTCTTCAGCTCGTTGGGCCCTGGTGGCTGTCTGGAAGGTAACCGAGTCCACCGTCCCCTCTTCTTCAGCTCGTTGTGCCCTGGTGGCTGTCTGGAAGGTAACGGAGTCCACCGTCCCCTCTTCTTCAGCTCGTTGTGCCCTGGTGGCTGTCTGGAAGGTAACCGAGTCCACCGTCCCCTCTTCTTCAGCTCGTTGTGCCCTGGTGGCTGTCTGGAAGGTAACGGAGTCCACCGTCCCCTCTTCTTCAGCTCGTTGTGCCCTGGTGGCTGTCTGGAAGGTAACGGAGTCCACCGTCCCCTCTTCTTCAGCTCGTTGTGCCCTGGTGGCTGTCTGGAAGGTAACCGAGTCCACCGTCCCCTCTTCTTCAGCTCGTTGTGCCCTGGTGGCTGTCTGGAAGGTAACCGAGTCCACCGTCCCCTCTTCTTCAGCTGCACTCCTTTAACTTGGTAAATGGAAGTGCTTGTCTCCGAGCGAGTCTTTTTATGCACACTGACCGCTTTAGTCACTCCAAAGAAACATAAAGAAGCATGTTTCTAATTGGATCAGATACTTGTTTCCTCAACATCCCTTGAAAGGAAAGAAAGAACCGTTTGTTTTTCTAGTTTCTGCCCTTTAACCCGTCAGCGGACCCGGAGAGAAGTGACGGCAGGATGGTGCCAACCGGGAGATTTGGTTATTCGCTTTAACCCTCATAATAACATAATAAGTCCTTCATAATACTCTGACTTCACATCTACGGAATGACCCCGGGAATTAACAGTGACTTGTCTTTTCCTCTCATGAGCAAACCCGACGTTGGGTTTTAATGGCACAACTGGTGTGTTCAGCGTCTTTGGTTGTTATTTTAGGGGTGAGTCTGTGAATTTGGCCTTTTCTGCTGCAGTCGACTTTGGCTTCGGATATGAGAAAATCCCATTACAGCATGCAGGGTTTGGGTGTTTGGGCCGGCTCAACACAGGTGATGAAGTGTCTGTTTATGGTTATGAGTTTGAACCCAGCACTGTTGATTAGTGCTGCAGGCTTTACATGTCTGACACATGGAAATGGACTTTATAGGCTTACTAATGTCTCTTTAAAGGACGGAAATCCACACAACCATTCATTTTGGCAAAATGGATCATTTTTATAATCATGTATACATTATTTATCCATGCATAAGTGTTTCTGTTTCTCTATATTAACAAGTTGTTTTCTGTTTAAAGTTGAACATGTGTGATAATTAAATGCTTGTGTAACTAGAATTGTAGCATTTTAAACCCTTATTCCTTCCTTTGGTCCAGCTTTTTACTCTGGTCTCAATTCCTGCTGCCTTCAGTACCACTGATCAAGATTAATGGACATGCGACACACACACACACGCACACACACACACACACACACACACACACACACACACACACACACACACACACACCTACAGCACAGCAAGGCACAGCGTTGTCGGGTTGAACATTTGGAACCTTTACTGAAATTTCCTTTTCCGTGCTTTCCCTTTATTTTGCTGTTTCCCGGGTCATCGTGCTGGAAGGTCAAGGCCCACATTAATGCCACACAAAGATACATAGATTGATAATTAAGGCCCAGTGGCCTGCAGGAAAGGCCCTCTAATTTGATTTATACCTATAGATTTTCTGTCAGATATGAAATGTTGTCGTTCAAATTGAAGAGGAGGACCCATTATAAAGCGCTTTACTGGTAACTTTGGGAAAGCAGGTTGCATGCATCTGGGCTGATACCAACGGGTTAGTTTAAGGTTAATTTAATAAAGACATTAATATACAACTGAAGACGCATTAATAATCAAACGAGCCTTTGTCCTTGATATGCAGCCATTGGCTGTAGTTGCTGCTCTGGGAACATGTCGAGCTGATGCTGATGCTGATGTTGTTACTATACATGTTGTGTTTTTATTCTGCTCACCTTCAATACGAATTTAACTTTGAAACTATTCTTTCAAAGCTATAAGCGCGACGTGAGTTTGAAATTGATTCTGAAACGGATGGAAATCAAAACGCTGTTTTAAATTCTCGCTGTTATTCTTCAGAAGGTGTTTCACTTTCCCATCGCCGCCGAGTTCAAAGGCTCGTTCTGATAACGAATTCTGACAGAGAAAAATGTCCTCCCTGTGCATTGTGGGTATCGTATGGTTTGGTGTGCCGGAGGGCATTTAGTAACCGTGTGTCCGCTGTTATTAATCAACATGACATGAGGACAGAAGTGACCCCATGCTGTTCATGGTTCTACTCAGAGTGCAGTTTCTGCTACATATGATCCACAAGATACAATTTAAATGTTGTATAATTCAGTCTCTTGACACATTTGTGCACCTCTTTGCAACGCTCGTGATGCCTTCACTGACGGCATGTATAACGCAGCTTTTCTCTTTCCTTCCTAGTCGAACTGTGCTCAGTACGCAGCGGAGAAGCGCGATGAGGAGAAGATGTGCGACCACCTGATCCGAGCAGCCAAGTACCGCGACCACATGACGGCCACGCAGCTCGTCCAGAAGATAGTCAACATCCTGACGGACAAACACGGAGCCTGGGGGAGCTCGTCCAAAAGGTGAGACACGTTGAAGCAGAAACCGAGCTTTACATTGTTGTAATTATCCTCTCAAGTCAGATTGTTGTATAACTATACTGAGTAAAGTAGTTCAGGGTTAGGACATCACACACACACACACACACACACACACACACACACACACACACACACACACACACACACACACACACACACACACACACACACACACACACACTGCGTACATGTTTAGTCTATTCTTTGTACATGGCGGCAGGTGTTTGATTATGTTTTTTTGTAAATGTGAGAAATGACAAATAGTCCTCTATATTATGTTTTGTTCCCCACGTGTCGGCATGTTTTCGAGACGATACGTGAGCCTTGCAGAGAACAAACCTTTAATCAAGAAGGATGCACCTGTTTAGTTTGTTCCTCATGAACCGTGTTCATCGCATGTCATTTCTCTCAGCCTTGAAATTATTCAAACCACTGTAATGGTTTTAATCTCATCATAATCTTTCTCATCCCCCAATACTCATGGCTTTGATTAAATTAGATTTGCAAAGGTGAAAACGTCAGCTGTGTGTTGAATGATGCATTGACTGCAGAGAGAGATGAAAGCCATTTAAACAGCTCCGCTGCCATTAAGAACAGAGGGAACCCTATCCTCCGTTTGTTTCGCCAAATAGGCAGCCGACTGCAGCGCAGCTATTCCCTAATGATGTCTGTTTGTGCAGGTAGTGGGTAATGGTGGGCTGCAGAGACGGCCGCTGGCTCGTGCTTGTTAGGCTGAACCGACCCTCCAGAGACTCGTCTGGCGAGAGTTAGTCTGCTGTTGGATCAGGAGTCTATCTCTGGCTGCCTTTGTTTCCCCTCTTCTATCAGGATATGGTGTATTATTTCTCATATTTTTCTTTCTTTGATACCATCTCCCTCCCTCCTGCTTCCATCTCTTTGTTATTAGTGGTGTGTACTCACACCGGGCTATTTATTATGGAGATTGTGTTCTACGAGCCCCGGCCACAAAAGTCCCCCATTACTGGCCCTTTATGCCGTTGCGCTATTGATGGTTTTCCTAATGGCTGCCGATGGGCGCAGGGAGCCATTGGCACTGGGCCTTGGAGTGCAGCGCTCTTTTAATAAATCACAATCAGTCCTGTGCCATTACATCAATATTTTTGGTCAATTACTGTGAAGGTCAGGTGGTGCAGCTACGCACCAGAGCCCGTGGTATGCGGGCATTGGAGAAACATCTGGTGCTGAAAACCCCCAAAAAGAACAAGTCAAAGCAAAAGATGGACAAAAAGAAATACTCACGCACACACACACCTGCATGCCTGCAGGCGTCCTAACACAAGAGATGTTTGTTCCCTAACGTGTGCTGCAGCAGCGTCGCTGCCTGTGAATACAGACGGGAGGGGAGCACGGACACACGCCGCGCTTTCTCCAGCTGTGAAATCGAAATCCAGGAACACAAAGACAATACGCAGCTATGATTACGACCTTTTGTTGCCTGCCTGCTCGCACGCCGTAAAAACGTATTCCCCAAAGTTTCCATTCAATAAAGACTCTGAAAATGAAAATATTATTTTCTCACAAGCTGATGGGAATTGTTGTTTCCTCACGGCAGGCATCTAATATCTCCTGACACAGTGTGACCCGCCTGAATGCAATTTGTGTCTTAATATCCAGCTTACAGCGGCCCCGGCCTCTGGAGGAAAGAGGTGTTAGGTGATTTTCCTTTTTCCATTCCCCTGCTTCGTCTGCGGTTCTCTCTCTCTCTCTCTCTCTCTCTCTCTCTCTCTCTCTCTCTCTCTTCCTCACAACATACCATTTCTTTCCTCCTTCTCTCCCACTCCTTGTCCTTTGCTCTTTCTCGTTTCACTATCTACTACAGTTGTATCAGCGGCCGTCCGGGGAGGATTCCTTCCACCAGACAGCTATTGTTTTCGTGCCCTTGTCTGTCATGTAGTGTGGAGACAGAGTCCGATCCACAGCCAGACAGACGGATAGGGCGCCTACCTGTTCATCCATACGTTTCTGTCCCAGTGCCTTGAGACTCAGGTGTTCAACATGCCAGCCTGCTGTCTTTTTGAGAGAGGAAAAGTAAATTAACACCTCGCAGAATGGCCACAAATGAAACAACTGGCAGATGTCATTTTTTCTCTCTCCTCATCACTCATCACTTTTTTTCCCCCTCTTCCTTTGAGCTCGGGTCCACTGAGCATCCAGACCGCTGCCGTGTTTATTTGGGTCAGGAATCATCTTTCATGTATATGACACCTAGACGAAGTCGGCGGACGGAGAGGGGAGATGAGGGCAGATGATGGAGAACGCCAACTCGCAGTCTCCGGGGACTCGCACTACTCTCCTCCTTCTCCCCTCTCATACCTTCTCTTTATTGCATTCTAATAGGCTGACTAATGTACCATGGAAATTCACTCTGGATGCAGGAAGCGAGGGAAGGAAAAGGAAGGTGGCTGCAGCTGAAAAAAGGTTGAAGTGTGACGTAGAAGCAGTGTGCACACAGAGTCTACTGACGTAGCCAGTCTGTTGGAGACGAATAGAAGCATTATTCACAATGAAGAGCTTTAGCTTTACTCCCTGGAGTTTGCTGTGTTCCTCCTTTTGTCTTCTTTCCTTTTTCAGCCTGCATCAGCATCCTTTTTATCCAATGGTTCATTCCAACAACCCTCCCCTCCAGCTACTCCCCCTAAAACACACACACACCTCGAGCACCAGCTCCTCTCTCCTCCTCCTCCTCCTCCTCCTCCTCCTCCTATAAGCAGCTCATTTCTGCAGCACCACTGCTCTAATGGACGCCCTTAGGCTAGAGGCTTCCCAGCCAAGGGACATCCATCTTTTGGCATGTCACACTCCCGCCCCGGCAAAAAATCTTTGTGATGTGCACTCCAATTTTTCTTCAGTAAATCAAATCTTCCCTTCCTTCAGAAAGACGAATGCTTTGGAGTTGGAGCGTTATAGAGAAAATCAATGCCGGCAAAATTGAAACAGTATGCCCCCGTATTGATCGGCCTTGTGAGATCGAAAAAGAACAGCTTTGTAACTGTTCTGCTGGACAGTTAGCTGACCTGTAATGGACAAACTATTGATATTAGCATTACTATTTTATCTTGTGCTATGTCATTTCACCAGCGCACTATTGAGGGAGAGAAGCCGGAGCAGAACGCTGGCGGTTAGAAGAGGATCTTTGGATCTTCATCCTCTAATGATACAGAAGACACAATTTACTGAGCAGGGTTTTCTTCTACCGCTGGAGTTATTTCATCTTTTTAGTATTTCCTTTACACAATATCATAACTGTGATGCACGAGCAGAGCAAAGGAGATACGATGTACATTCTATTGATTATTAAGTCTGCAATGAACGATTGTTTTCATTAGGAATTAATATCGGGATTCTTTTTCTTACAATTATTTTATTTATTTGGCGAAAAATACTCGTCACAATATTCCTTTAGTCCGACACAAGTAAATAAATATAAATATATAAATATAAATAAATAACATCTGATACTGGAACCAGTGAGTGTTGATGACACAAACAATGAATATAGTTTCTAAAATTGTGGTCAATTAATTGTTAATTTTCCAATTCCAGCTCCTGATCGTTTCCTCTAACGGTCGTTCTTTGCTTTGTTTTTGCGTTTATTCGATTCATGGTTTAGTCTGACGCGTCAGAATCACAATGTTCTGCAGACTCTACATCTTCAAACGGTACAATGTCTGAAGATGTTCATTATTGCAAAATCCTCACATTTAATAACCTCAAACTAGCGGATGTTTGACATTTTTTCTAGTAAATGACTCAAACTTATTGGACCAAGTGGCGGTGGGTGAACAGGTTCAGGTTCAGTGTCTCCACAATCTGCAAATGATCACTTATCTGCCTATTCTCATACTATATATATATATATATATATATATATATATATATACATATATATATATACATACATATACACACTGTTAATGCCACTTGTACTGTTTATTGTATATTCATACCTCTTAACAATCTGGTTCATATTTTCCTAAATTCTTCTTGTTGCACTGAAATACGTGACGAAGCTTCCACCAACTTAAATGAACTTCGAATGACAAACAGGAATTTCTCAATTAAAATAACTAACTACTAAAAATATGTATTTTTTTTTTTTATTTGATCAATCACGAATATTAAAAAGTTGCGTTTTAGATGAGGCCTCGTTAGTTTGTCCCTCTCGTTGAGCCTCTTGGACCCTCCAGGAACACATTAATTATGCTCTGAACAACGTAAGTTGTTCTTACTACAGTTCTTTAAAATAAATGATTGCATGAGAAGCTGCAGCAGCCCGATTCGTCTCATTGTATGCTTTCATTCCAGACTTAAATCACAATTATGATACATAATACTGAATGTAATGCATGTGTTAAAGCCGAGGTCTGCTCAACGTCTGCGCTGCCTTGCGTGCATGTTTTATGGACTCGCTGGTCGTGTGCACGCAGAGCTGAAGAAGGAAATGAGACTCCAGCACGTCAGCGGAGATTATAACCATAGGAAACAAGAACATAACTGTTTAGAGTACACCGACTCTCGGAAATGCATGACACGTGAGGGAAGACGGACAGACGGAGAGAGAGAGGGGGGGATGGAGAGGGATGGAGAGGGATGGAACGGAGGATGAGAGAGATATTTGTTACTGAAGCATCAAAAGTTAAGATGGAGACAAAGACGAGACATTTCTTTCCTCTAGCTGCAGTAGACACTAAACCAGAGCGATGATGTCACAGATCTGAATGTAGAAGGTTGAGAGCGTGTCTTGTTTGCTGCGGACTTATCTGACCATCAGATTACCTTTTGTTGTATTTGAGAGAAGGATAAACTCTGCTGTTGGACCCCGATCTGTCCTCGTTCTGATTTATGCACCAGATTCTCTAATTGGTTTGTTTCCACGCGGTGTTTACTGAGTTCATTCTAATCTTTGTAGCTAATCTTCTTGTTTCAAACACTTTTTTATCTTTAAATATGTCACCAGAATGAAGTCCGTCTGTTTAATCACATTTCAATGAGATCACGTCTGAAATGAGCTCTTTACATTGAGAACAGTCGGTTAGTTTGTCCAGTACTCAACGGATCATTTATAACCGATAATAGCTTTTGGTTTGCTTATGAATACTTCCGATCTAAACACAAACATGAGCCGACGTACTGAGCAGTGGCAGCTGTAGCGGTCCCCAGCTCCCGTCTCATCCCAGGCAGAGACAGTTGTTTCCTTTAGTCCCAGCCCCGACTACTTCAAAACCAATTAGCCGGTGGCTCGGGTTGTGTTCATCCATCTGCCTCGATACAGTCATAAACATATAGCATAAACATACTGCACGAAGCCACGCAAGGCCGCCGTCGGCTACGTTGGACTTTCTGTAAAGGAGACTCTTCGTATCGTGCAGCAGATCTCCAACACTGAAGTCCTTAAACGGGGAACCCTGCAGCTCATTAATCATGCACAGTGACATGTGTCTGGGACAGAAGAAGTTGTGAAGAGGACAAAAAGGATGTTCCTTCGGTCTCTGGGGAGAATGTTCCAGTTTGACGGACTTGCGATCCATCAGTTACATAAAATAACGTGCCACGAAGGCCCTACCGTGCAGCCCAGCTCATGGATATGGAATAGAATATATCCTTAATGATAACATTTACCTCCTCTGTATATACAGTACAGTGGCTGCTGTACGGAAGAGTAACAACGTGTCATGCTGGAACATATTAACGGCTGATGATGTCCACATGTTCGCGTGGTTAAGTGTTGCAGGTCAGACCCAGATTTCAAAGATTACACTCGTGGATCATTTTTAAAATGATGAGAAAAAGCACAAGCTTCAAATTCAGCTCAAGTGTCTGGTGTACCGTGACTCGAGGGGGACTTGGTTATTATTGGTGTTAAAGGTCCTGTGACCTCATGAAAGAACATTTGACCATAAGTCAAGAATTGACGCGCTAATTAGGACAATTTCCCATAAATTTCTTATTGGATGAAATTCTGAAGCGATGGTATGTTAAACAGACGGAGGACATACAACCACGAGGTGCTACTCTAGTGCAGGAATTCATCAATTCAGTTTTGATTCCATTGATTTTCCAAATATGTTCAATATGTCAGTTATAACAATTATTGAGTTAATCGTGGAGCTTGTCCTGACGGGAGACGGTGATCCTGTCGGGAGGGTTTGATGTAGTTTATATTTATACCTTTATCTAACTAACAGCTGTTGTTACTGTAACAATAAATATACTTCACATCAGCCTCACACCAATCTGTGATCCTATTTGTTTGTTTATTTTCCTGATTAATTTGAGCAGATCATTTCTATTTGTAGTACTCTGTGGTACAGTAACTGAGTCACTGCTGTAAACCGGTTTATACTCCCGTTTTACATCTTTTAGAGCCGCTTCTTGGTGTTAACGCCGTCCGTGGTGTTCGTCGTCTTCCTCAGAAAGGTAATGGGATCCTTCCTCTGAAGGAGCGCCGCCATCCCTGAAAGACCAATTACCCCCTCCTGCCTCCGTGTGACTCTGTAGCAACTCTCAGATTTATGAGTTTCATATACCCTTAAGAAAGTATGTGGCCTTGGTGGAACAAGGTCATGATAAAAGGCTTCTGATCGATATCTGAATGAAAAGCCATTTGGGAAGTTTTTAGGGCTTTTCCCTCTGGATGCAATATCTGCCGAGTATCGATTGTCGGGGCCAGTAGTTAGTCAAAGGCTATCTCCTTTGACTAACCTTTGCAGCGTGTCAGCCCCTCCTCCCCGTCCTCGTGATAGATTGGTATTCCTCCAGCCGCTGTAATTACACCGCGGTACCAGCAGGTCATTTATTTTGCTACTTTCAGCGTTTGCCAAAAAAAAGGCCTTTATCTTCTGAATCCAGCTCCGTCTCAACTGAAGCAGGAAGAAAAGGACACATAAAATACAGACGTGTGCGCCGAAGAGAGCGGAAGACTGAGGATCATCCTTTCCTCATAGATCTTCAGCTGCGGATTTACGATACCCCCCCCCCCCCCCACCGCTGTGTCTGAGTTCAAGTTCAGCAACACCTCCAGAGGATCAGACCCGAGGAGTTCAGTGTGTGAGATCTGTGATGTTAAGAGCTGACATTGATGATGGATGCTACCACCGTTTCATTCCTTCTGGAGGGATTTTGTGTAGAATTTATAGATACACACTTGGAATGATGGAAGGTTAAAGTCAACAGAATAAGAATGTAGCTTTACAAAGTCTGAAACGATTATAAGCATTTTAAACGGTGCGATCGAGCTGCAATCCTGACTGAGGTAGAGTACAAATATTAAACCACGAAACCCCAAAACCAGCAACACAACAATTCACTGAAGGAAACGTACGATTTAAGATTCAGCGCTGATGCTTTGTTTCCCTCTCGAATGAAGAGATAACTACGTCGCATAATAGTTACTCAGACTTCTGTTCATATGATCGTCTCAATCACCACACACACACACACACACACACACACACACACACACACACACACACACAGATGTAAGTGCTGTATAATGGGCCCAGCCGTATGATGGAGGGAGGGTAGGAGGTGCTCATGAATAGCAGACGGCCTCACTAGATGAGATTGTCGAGTCTTGTTGTCCTGAAGCTCACAACAGACGAGTGTAGAGTTCGATGGAGATTCTTCTATAAACTGTTTACTTAACAAGAACCATCGGTTTCAGTTTTAACAATTTTCTGTGGTTTCAAAATCATAATCAGCTGGAATGTATTTCTTTTAAAATAGTATATTTCAGTTGATTTGAAAGTGAGATTTCTTTAACTGGTTTTGACATTTAAGGTGATGAAGGTTAAACATGGTGATGAAGGTTAAACGTGGACTAATGCGTGTTAGATTTAAGCCCCTCACAGAAAAAGAAGTCCTCCTCCTCCTCCTCCTCCTCCTCCTCCTCCTCCTCCTCCCATCAGCTGACCGTGAGCGTCTCCGCTGTGAGCTTCTCTTTTGGTGCGTGTTGGAAACGTTTGGTCTGTGTTCAGATTTGTCAAACCATTCAAGTTCAGCTGTGAGAGCTAGAGGTCAGGAGATTATTACAATGGGCCAGTAATGGCAGAATTATGCATCTGTGGTCCAGTGGACGCCCTCATTACCTCCAGTAGTGGTGATAAATGGCCCTAAATGCATGTTGTCAAAATCACAGGAGAAATGTGACCCTATATCAAAAATACAGATGGTACCACTTCAGCGCTGTAGCACGGGGAGCGTCCACACTATTTATTATGTAGCGATGCTTAGATCATTCTAACATTCAACAATAAGAGCTCTTCTTTTACTGCATCGCTCTGTTCTTTGGTCAATATTTACTACCTCAGTGAAGACGCTTCCTCCTTCACCTCATGAAGTCTGAGATAATCGCTGTGTAATTGTCTGGCTTTTTGTTGGTGAATTTACACTGTGAGTGTAATTGCTGCTAATTGGAAGCTGCGCACTAAGCTGGTGGTAATTAGGGCTCGATTTGCATTATTTCATTTGGCTGCACTGCATTGTGGGGAGTCTGGAGCCTTGTGCCTCCCACCCACGGGAGTACTTTGATCCTCGCAAGCCGGCGATGTTGCAGAGATGCAATATCAGTCTTTTCCTTTTTTCTTTTTTCTTTTCCAGATCGCTTTTTGAAAGCTCTTGGATAAATTGGAGTTAATTGGAAGGAGTGGTCGGTGCTTCTGTTGTCTGGGTAATGAGAGTGTGTGTGCACTCTTGTGTGTTCGCAACACATTCAGTGAAAGGGGCGTAAGAGTGATATGAAAGCAAAGGATGTTAATGGACACGGACTTTGTTTGTGTGCTGAATTCCTCGCCTCACGTCTCACATTTACGTTGTTTTCTTCTTCTCTAATCACGTGCATTCTATTTTACTCGATATGTTTCTACAACTCTTCATCCCCGATCGGTTGTAGTGTTGGATCGCGTTGTTTGAATTCATATTAAAAATAGACAAATTAAATAATTCAATCCTGGGATTAATAATAAGGATGAGCAAAAGGAGCCATTCATCCCCATCACTTAGGGGATACGATGGAGACGCTGGCGGGTCTGTGACCCTGACATTACCTCTGTAGATGTTGTCAACAACATTAGCTGGGCTGAATTAACATACATGAGACATGTAGAAGGTCTCTGTAAACCTCATCGGAGAGGGAAGGCACAGCATTAATGTACATGTAGAAAATCACTTCGCCAAGACTTAATCATGCCGAACAATTTCAGTGGGAAGGTGTTTGGTCCTGTTTCATTTTAATTTGAGTCTGGAGATCCCGTCTCTGTGACGTGACAAAGAGCCGGCGCTCAAGCAACCAGTCCTCAACATGACAAATCCTCAATCTATCGCCGCTCCCCGTTTCTTCTAAACACATGGTTTATGCAAATCAAAGCAAAATGATCTTGGGGATAGCAGCAATGTTTGAGCAATTTGAGGGCTGCCAATAGGAACCGGCATTAATATCAAATAAGGAGAGAAATGTCCTCTGCATATGCGGCTCTCATTGACTGTACCCAAATTAATTTAGCAGAACGGTTATGAATGACTGTTTGTGCCGAAGTGCAGTCGCTTGTGGTGATATATGAAAGCACATTGGCTCTGCTTGCTGTGATAAAGGCCATTTTATCATTTACATAACATCCAATGCTTTAAAGGGAACTCGTGCAAATAGAGTAATATTCTCACTACCCTGTACCTTTCTATAGCCAGGAGGAGATCTGATGCCTTTCTTTGTCCAATATCAGTTTAAAAACAAAAGAAACTTTTTAAAACTGGAATTGCACCCCCACCCCCCCCCCCGCCCCAAAAAAACCAACAAAAACAAACCCCCGATGCATCCGTCTCTTAAACAACCGTGTGATTGAATCGTGATGGATGACGTCATTGAACGACTGTGCCATATAAAGAGCAGTGCTGTGAAACCTTCAGGACCTGCAGAGAGAATCTATGAGCATGTTTGATAATCCCAATAACATATGAAGATTAATACAGGGGACCTGAAAGTGGATTGGGATTGTTTATTTTAGTGTTTCTTAATGCCAGATTAGTATTATATTCAGATTAAACCTTAATACCCCCCAAGAGAGATGAATCCTGCAGGAGGATACTGTAATGGTCTACAAAGGAAAGACACAAATATACACTCGTATAAGATTAAGAACGCTACATTTCTGACTAACTATTGGTATTATAGAGCAGCGGTCCCTAACCTTTGTTAACCCACGGACCGGCCTTCAAGGTGTGGCGGATAAACACGAGGAAATCAAATGATACGACCGTCATGAAAACAAATAAAAAATACAACTCACAATAATGAATCAGTGGAGCCCTGAGCTTGTTTCTCTACAACGAGACGTCCCATCTGGGTTAAAGGGAGACGATGACACCCGGAGTGTGTTCCTCATGTCCAGTCTACTCCGTTATGTTCTGACTGCTGTCACTGCAGAACATCCCGCTTCACAACGAGGATGTGTGGAATGGAAGCAGGGTTTTCAGTGCTTTAGTGGTGATCTCAGGATACTCAGCCTTGATTTTAACCCTAAACACCAGAGTTGTCGTCTCAAACATACTTTTAAGGCCACCGTCATTTACAACCTCCAGCAGCTGATCTTCCTCTGTCGACACATGTTCTGCAGAGCGGCTTGGTGCGTCAGAATTACTCCTGATATTTAATTAGACTCCTGATATTGTCTGTTAAATGAAGATCTCTTTATCTTGTAGGTTGTAGGCTCTTCTTCTGTCTCTTAGTGGCCTTTCTCCTTTACAAAGAAGCTCTCCTAAAGGTTTTTACTCATGTTCTCTAGCTTGTGGGCTTAATCTTTGAGGTAACGTATCACGTGACCGAGACGAGCGTCTTGACATGTCAAGAGACACAGGTGGAAGAAATTGGGAGAGAATCCGGTCATTTTTCAAAATAAAACTTCTTTCAGACTCTGATAATCAATAAAACGGAAATAATATAATATGTATTCTTTCTGTGCAGCCCGGTACCAAATGACCCACGGCCCGGTACTGGTCCACGGCCCAGTGGTTGGGGACCACTGACATAGACCATTTATATTGAAGGGATTTCAGTAATCAACTGACCACTCGTACTGGGATTTATGGACGATAGTTTATTGTAGAGGACATCGTTAACGTAGATCACTTGTTCCTCCACTCTCCTAAACGCTCATCTTACCAAATAAGCCGTTTATTAATCCTGAACCAGCTGAACACTGAACACCAGCAGAGTATCTCCTTCAGCGTGATGGTGGTTTTTGTTGACTTTATTAAATTGAAGGCATAACTGTTTTGTTACCTGATTAGAGGAAAAGCATCAGGGCCACATAAAGGAGCAACTTGAACTTCCCCATTAGTCCTCTTTCTCAAACTCCAGAGCCCTGAAGAGCATCCAAAAGATGTTTAAAAGAGAGAGAAACAAAAAGGTAATCACTATTTACTACTTCACATAAAACTCTTCTGGACTCTGTTTCATCAGCAGCCAATGTGGTCTACATTAGACCCAACACATTCTCTTTAGTACTCACAGTCTACATTAGACCCAACACATTCTCTTTAGTACACACAGACTCACAGTCTACATTAGACCCAACACATTCTCTTTAGGACACACAGACTCACAGTCTACATTAGACCCAACACATTCTCTTTAGTACACACAGACTCACAGTCTACATTAGACCCAACACAGACTCTTTAGGACACACAGACTCACAGTCTACATTAGACCCAACACATTCTCTTTAGGACACACAGACTCACAGTCTACATTAGACCCAACACATTCTCTTTAGTACACACAGACTCACAGTCTACATTAGACCCAACACATTCTCTTTAGTACTCACAGACTCACAGTCTACATTAGACCCAACACATTCTCTTTAGTACTCACAGTCTACATTAGACCCAACACATTCTCTTTAGTACACACAGACTCACAGTCTACATTAGACCCAACACATTCTCTTTAGTACACACAGACTCAGTCTACATTAGACCCAACACATTATCTTTAGTACACACAGACTCACAGTCTACATTAGACCCAACACATTCTCTTTAGTACACACAGACTCACAGTCTACATTAGACCCAACACAGACTCTTTAGGACACACAGACTCACAGTCTACATTAGACCCAACACATTCTCTTTAGTACACACAGACTCAGTCTACATTAGACCCAACACATTCTCTTTAGTACACACAGACTCACAGTCTACATTAGACCCAACACATTCTCTTTAGTACACACAGACTCACAGTCTACATTAGACCCAACACATTCTCTTTAGGACACACAGACTCAGAGTCTACATTAGACCCAACACATTCTCTTTAGTACACACAGACTCAGAGTCTACATTAGACCCAACACATTCTCTTTAGTACACACAGACTCACAGTCTACATTAGACCCAACACATTCTCTTTAGTACACACAGACTCACAGTCTACATTAGACCCAACACATTCTCTTTAGTACACACAGACTCACAGTCTACATTAGACCCAACACATTCTCTTTAGGACACACAGACTCACAGTCTACATTAGACCCAACACATTCTCTTTAGGACACACAGACTCACAGTCTACATTAGACCCAACACATTCTCTTTAGGACACACAGACTCAGTCTACATTAGACCCAACACATTCTCTTTAGTACACACAGACTCACAGTCTACATTAGACCCAACACATTCTCTTTAGTACACACAGACTCAGTCTACATTAGACCCAACACATTCTCTTTAGGACACACAGACTCACAGTCTACATTAGACCCAACACATTCTCTTTAGTACACACAGACTCACAGTCTACATTAGACCCAACACATTCTCTTTAGTACACACAGACTCACAGTCTACATTAGACCCAACACATTCTCTTTAGTACACACAGACTCACAGTCTACATTAGACCCAACACATTCTCTTTAGTACACACAGACTCACAGTCTACATTAGACCCAACACATTCTCTTTAGGACACACAGACTCACAGTCTACATTAGACCCAACACATTCTCTTTAGGACACACAGACTCACAGTCTACATTAGACCCAACACATTCTCTTTAGTACACACAGACTCAGTCTACATTAGACCCAACACATTCTCTTTAGGACACACAGACTCACAGTCTACATTAGACCCAACACATTCTCTTTAGGACACACAGACTCACAGTCTACATTAGACCCAACACATTCTCTTTAGTACACACAGACTCACAGTCTACATTAGACCCAACACATTCTCTTTAGTACACACAGACTCAGAGCTTGCAGTTCTCTCCGTCTGTCAGATTTTCTGTCATCATCAGACAACCGTCACTTCAGGCTTAACGAGCCGGCCTTCCAGACACATTTATGACCAAACTAATTACTAATTACACAAGTGGTCGGCGTGAGCCACGGCACAACGACGGCCCTTTTGTTATTTTAATTGTTGTTATTTTGAAGAATGGCGCTTCAGTAAATTGTGCCGAGGATGCCCTCGGAGGATGGATGAGCTCTGAATAATTTATGGTGTTTGTGGAAACGCACTCGGTGTGCGGTATGGGGGTTGCATAGCGCCGTACATCTCCATTCTCGTTACGGCGCCGCTCTCATTGGGGATTGATGACGAGGTATCTTTCATCGCGCGTCCACCTCTTCCAGCACCCCATCATTAGGACTTCCATTGTCGCCTGTTCATGGTGCGTTGGATGAATATGACTGGCAGAGGTGGTCCCCCCCCCCCCCCTAATGCTTTGACTAATTACTCCAGCCAATGGTTCCCCTCCTGATGGATTAATGTGTATTGTGTGAATCAGACAGACCCCCCCTCTTCCATGAGATGAGAGACGAGTGCGTCCTGATTCGGAGCTGTGCGCCGTGCACAACCTTGATAATTATTTTCATAGATGAATACCGTTGCAGGCAGGATGATGAAGTGGCCATTTGCGTTCAGAGACTATCACACACAAACACAGAGCGGGGTCTTTGTCACTGGTAAGAAATCTGGTCTTGCACAGACCTGCACACACACACACACACACACACACACACACACACACACACACACGCTTGATTCACTGCTCTGAATATACAAAATCTACATTTCCATTTATGCTGTTTTGAAAATGTCCCAAACATCTTCCCATATCGTGGTGTCAGTGCTCGTCTTCTATGCACTGAATTCACATACGGACTCACGATATGAGCAGCAGCAGCTCTCCACTCGTCATCAAGCGTTTTGAGATTCTTCTTTCTTCCGTCCAGATAAATCAAATAATCAATGGTTTTCATTAGCCGGGTTTTAAAGTACCCGCTTGGAAATTGTATTTATTTTCTTGCGTAAAGCTCCTTTCCCTTCAGAGGCCCCTGTGTGATCATTGGTGTTGAACTGAAGATTTGTGAGGAGCCCCCGGCCAGAGCAGCGCTGCAGAGTAGATCACATGAAGTATGGAGCAGTTCTCCGTCACTGAAACCATAAACTGTCTTTTACACCTTCACAGGAGACACTGCAGCCAGTTATGAATAACCTGCTCATGCTTTTGTTTTTATTAGTTTAGAAATGTTTAAATCAATCTTCTTTTGGTCAGTTTTGCCACATTTATTTTGTGTTTTAATCTTTTCAGAAAGGTGAGTCTATGGAATGTAGAACCGTTTTTCACCCACACGGTGTGTCGGTAGCACGGATCTTAATTGACTGTATGATTCATGAGAGCGTACATCGAGTAGCTGGAGTTGTGTTTTAATTTCTCACACAGCTCAGCAGAATTTAAAAGATTTACAGTATTTTACGAAATCGTGGCAAATAGTTTGGGTGGATTTTAGGAATATCTGCGATGAACAAATGCCAATAAAATCAAGTCCAGGACAAGCCTCGACTAGGATTTACTTATTTCCTAAAAGTGTTTTCCTCATGAGAACATTTAGTAGTAAAACGACTTTGACTCGAGTCAGACAGTCGGGATTTAGTCTCACTAAAGACCCGAGTGCATGTTGTTTTCCCCTCCCGACTGAGTTGTTAATCATTAACGCATGAGCTGTTTTCACAGTTAAGAGTGGGTTTTTGTGCTGCCTAATGCCACATCTTTGTTTTGCACTAAAAAGTTCTTCAAATTAAAAACCCTTTAAAGTGAAAAAGAAACGTAATGAGAAAAATGATTTTCTTGGGCTTTGTGGTGCCTCCAAGCCTTCGGTAATGAATATTTTAGATTATGTTTTAATTAAACCACTTTCAAAAATAGCAGAGATATTTCATTATAGACAGGTACACAGTGTACACGCACAGCGCTATGTGGCAATGACTCCTCATTAAAAGTTAACACTTTCTCTGCCTTGAGAGCGGAATGATTTACTGACCGGGCCTGGTGAAGAGAAATGGCTGCTGTAGACATTGATTAATATTGGTAATGCTATCCCCCCCCCCCCTCCTCTGTGTTTGTAATGGCCTTCTCCTTATCCTGCTAGCCATGAGTCCTGACAAGAGGTATCCTGCTGGGCTTGAAATGAGCCTAGAATGGAGGCATGTGCCCGAGAAGTGTGTGGAAAATGATCACGTCCACTGTGATGCACTTAGTGCTCAGTTCACCATCTCAAAGGACAAATGAATGAAAAGGGAGCAGCGTGGTCTCTTTAGATGGAGATACCGTCATTGTCCAGTCCAATGATTTGGGCATGGGAATGTTTTTAAAGAGTCATTCTGAGGGTAAAACCCCAGCAAACACAATGCCGTCTTTATGTACGCTTGCTCGGACCGAGCGCTAATGCTGGGCTGCTGTACCATGCTGGCTGGTAATTGCTAACACATGTGCTACCTCTGTCTCGCTGCAGCCGGCCGAGGGAGTTCTGGCGCCTGGACTACTGGGAGGACGATTTAAGGCGGCGACGTCGCTTCATCAGGAACCCCTCCGGATCCACTCACTCACAGGCTACGCTCAAAGCCGCGGCCGAACACGGTCAGTCCCGTCCACCGAGTCCCTTTCTTACTCGCTTGGTGGTAGCACCAGGTACAAGCTAATACAAGTTAGTCTTCTATTTATTGTACAACAAGGCCGTAAAATAGCCCCCTGATTTAGATTCCACACTCTGCCTCCATTAGGCAAAGCTGGACTAACAATCAACTGTTTCTGTAGCTTTGCTCAGACATTCAGTCTTCAGCTAAAGTTCCTTTGACTCAAATGAAATGTGAATTTTTGTCTTTTTTTCTTGGCTGCATAACAGTGGCTTATATCAGTGGTAAGTAGCATTCACGCTCCTATGTGTTGTTCCCTTGTTGAGATTCATTTTGACTGAGGGATCATTCAGCTTGTTAGGTCAGAGGTCAACTTAATAGAATAGTGCAAATAAAACGAGTTTTCAGGTGTATAATTACGATGAATTTATTGATTGAATGTGATAAATTGTATCGGTCCTTCTGCTTAATTAACAGACTAGTAAACACAAATTGCAGTCTACTGAACATCGTTGCGGAGAGAGTCCACATTGTGCTGTTTAATGGGGTATGAAAAAAAAACCATATTCAATACCCAAAGTACAGCGTTCTCATTCAAACTAACTGATTACTTCTTCCTTTAGTATTTAAATGCGGCCGATACATCTTTCCTTGTCTTCATGCCCTTCCTGTAAAGACAGGTGTCTCTCAAACATTGTGTGAGAGCAACTTAACATTCCCAGCACACGATATCTTTATGACACGTGTCTCTGCTTTAACACCTGGAGTCACGTTTCTCTTCCCGAGTGCATGTTAATCCCTCATTTCTACTAAAGAAGTCCAGCACACCACCAGGGTTTGCAGTCGTCGTCATGCTGGACCAACATTTACCGGCTCAATCAAATCCTCTCTCCGGTAAACGGCCGCAAAAATGTCCTCAATGTGTCTCCTGCAAAAGTCCCCTTAAATGTGACATCGTTCCCGAAGACAAATGGCAGATGTGACAGGAGTCGATACCAATGTGATCTAAAAGCAATAAGTGTTGGGGTCCCAGGATCCGGGGAGACTCCTGGTCTGCAGCTGGAGACCGAGGCCGGCCGCTCGCTGCTCTTCTGCTGCCTCTGAATTTCACTTTGTCTCCGTCTGAAGTCCTCGTTTTCCCTTCAGCTCGTTCATGACAGAGAACAGAGCATCACTTCTGTCGTTGACTTCTTTTAGCTGATGAAAAACTGTTGACGGTGTTCCGTCATTCAGGTATTTGGTCTGGTATTCAGTTTAATTCTAAACTATTTATGTGCTGTGTTTATTCTTCACGGGGGGGGGGGGGCTCTGCTACCTCGGGAGAGTAGTACGAGAATATATCATTACAATAAGTGTCTGACAGTGAAGCCTGCCGGCATCCATTTTCTGATGTAACCTTTCGTCTTGTTTTAGTCGACCCGACATTTGTTACGGAAGTGCGGCTCAAGATGAGAATGCAGGGCTGAGTTTTCAAACGGAGCACAAAGGTCATATCTGGCTGTAATTATATTCATCAGATGCAGAGTCTCTCCCCCTAAGAAAATATTTAGTATAAGATCAAGCCTGAATTTACCCTAATTTTCTTGCTACTTGTGGCTGCACTTTTCAAATCTCACGCTTGATCATAAAATTAGAAGCAATGGAAAATATTTAGCATTTTTTACTGAGTGATCTGTTGTAACAAAGTGCTTTTCCTTTTTTTAAGAAGAGGGGAATATGTCTCTGCATTTGAACATGGAGGAAATGTGCATTTCTGCGTTAAGGGTACAACCGTTATCATTCATACTGCGCCAGGATGAGTGTGTGTCTGCCAGGAGGCTGGAGCGTATTCATGCCTGGAAAGAAGCATCTTTTCTGGGGATTGATTTGGTCCGGGCCCGTGTTCCAGAGGTGGCAGAGTAAATACCTGAAGACTAATGTCTCTGTTCTGGTAATCAATACTCGCCTCATGACCACACTCCTGGCTACGCTCCCGTTAAAAACTAATTTGTTAATTTTGACAATTTAATTGCTGTGACCATGCATGCCTTGAGTTGTATAAGCAGGTAGTTGAACCTCTCAGTCGGGAAATGGGGTCTTGGAAAAGTGTAACCTGTTGGGATTTCTGCTGCCGAGTGACGAGTGATGAGGATGAAGGGCTGCACGTCTGCTCTTTGCATAGATTGTTTTTCGTTGTAGTCTTTTAAAATTACGATTTGATTTAAATCACACTTTAATAAGGTTAACGATTGTTGTAAGTTTGCATCTAAATGTTGTATTTATTTAGTGATATTTATAGCGCTTAATTCTTTAGCTAATTCCATATTATACACTTTGTATATTTTGATTTTAAATCCAACTGGTAAAAGCTTGTACTCTGAAGTTAACCAGCATGATTCCCCAGACACACACACACACACACACACACACACACACACACACACACACACACACACACACACACACTACCCCGCCAAAACCTCGGACGTGTCAAATTATATGAAGAAAAAAATAAACACTATCCACTTTCGGAAGAGAAAGAGTGAGAAGTTAGCGCGTAGCCTGTCACTTATCTGCACGTTTCTTTTATGTGTGACAAGAACAAAATAGCTTTCCATGCTACACTCCGGCTGACTGGTCAGTATTTTAGTTTCACTTACTTCAGTGTATATTATACTGAGGAACTATTAATAACTTGTGCTGGAGGGTAGAAGGAGCATGGATCAGCCCAGTCCCGAGGTTGAGTTGCATCAGACTGTGTGTGTGTGTGTGTGTGTGTGTTTAAGGCTTAATACTGTATGTTAGCAGTACAGTACAGTATTTGGGGTTAAGCATTGCTGAGCATGTCGACGGTGAATTTCCTGTATTTCTGTATTTTAAGCTGGTGATAAGTCTTCTGTCCACTTGGTGTGAATACAACGGCATGTGGTACGTATTAGAGGAGCTGGTAGTAATTTCAGTGCTGCTAACTAAAGAATCCTCCAGGGAGGCTTAATTACAGGAAGACCATTCTAAATATCAGTGAGCTGCACGTTTTCCATGACAAGAGATTTTTTATCCCAGTTTCAAAGTGTGTTGCCACATGACGCGGCGTTTATAGGAAGTGCAATTGATCTCCGGTGATAATGAAGGAAAGAAATGTGTGTTCAGCGTCTAACTGGATTAAAAGTGTGTTGCTTTTACCAGAATGCGGGATTAGAGAGAACGTACACAGAAGCAGAGAAAGCTCCGTCTATGTTTACAGAGAGGGAGGGCGTGCCAGCTCGTCTCCGTGGACTTGTGTCTGTGGATCCTCACCGTGCACCGCTGGGGAATGCAGGGCTCTGTAAATGTTTGCAGATTAACATTTTTCTTAAATAATCCTTTGGGAACCTCAAGTCACGTCGAGATCAAAGTGTGTGAACCCTCGTTTTGTTTTAAAATGAATGTTTGAATAATCTTTGTGTTAAACGGTGTTTTGTTTTGATGCATTGAGGGTTTGCATCACGTCTTCAGTCTTCAGTCGGCCTGCTCCTCACTGGATGTAGGTTAAACAGCAGTGAATAGTGAATAGTTTCATCAGAGCTAACCTGCTATATATATATATAGATATATAGATATATATACTTATATCTACTTATCACAAAGCTGACCCTTTTCTGTTTGAAAAAGCTTTGAAAACCAACAAAGATATGTTTCACTGAATTCATTAATTACTTTAATAATTAGTCTCAAATCGATTGTTTTATGACGAGTGATAAATAAATGCAATTCTGAAAATATAGATTAGATTCATATTTGTATTTGATGTTTGTTACTCTTTATTTACCTCACCTCCACTATGTTGTAGTTTAAATGAGGCCGACGGATCATATTAGAGCACAAGCTCTTTGTATTAGTCGGTCTAAATATAATGTTTCCACTGTCATGGTTTATTGTTTGTAATGGTTTGATTTGCTGTTTTTAAAGAGAAAAGCTGAATCGGGTGTTTTTGTTTCGGTTAAAAATAAAATGTGCTCAAACATTTGATCCTTTAAACACCGAACACTGAAACAAAGTAAAACATGCTTATTGGGGTCAAATCATTTTTGTTTTGTATTGTATGCATATGACTTAAAATACTATAAATAAAATGGTCCTTTCCCCCTCCAGCGTCCGAGGAGGATGTTCTCAAAGGAAAGCAGTCCATCAGGAGCCAGGCTCTGGGAAATCAAAACTCTGAGAGTGAGACATTGCTTGACGGAGACGATGACACTCTGTCATCCCTGGAGGAGAAGGACCTGGAGAACTTAACGGGTAAAGAAACGTCTCACTCTCTTCCCCTCTCACCCCTCCTGCTGCGCTGTTTGTCCTGCAGCTCAAACTAAATAAAGAAACGAGCTCGTTGTCATTTTCATGGAGCTTAAAATCCTCCATATGCAGTTCCACTGTTGAGAATAGTGAGTTAGAGCACTTTGTCTTGTGCACCACATCTCCCATAGGATTCCATATTCCCCCATATGATGCTGCTGTTTAGCTTTAATATCAGTGTGTTTAGATGAGAACCCTTCTGTACAAGTAGAAACAAAGAGCCTTACCTCTTTCATTACGGCACCAGAGTACTTGTGAAAACAGTGTTTTCTGTTCTGTCTGAACATTGGACGTCTGCTTCACAAACATACAGCAGCAACTCTCTAAACATGTTTTTCTATGCAGCAGTAGATGAGTTTATTCCAGGATACTGCTTAGCCTGGAATGGGACATTCTCTGCAGCCTAAATAAAGCCTCCCCTCATGAGCCTGATGCAATGATGTCAACACAACCTTATATTACACTTTGTCCAGCTCACGTGTTGCCATTCTTTTGTTGCTTTTGAGCCGTCTGATATTTAAAGATTCCTAATTAAATATAATTTAGTCCGCTAATCGGATTGCAGTGTAATCCGCATCTCTTGTCCCCGTGTGTGCAGTGACAGCGCTCACCAGACTAAGCTGCATTAATGGGGTTCAGAGTGCTATTAAAATAACGCAACTGGAGGACAATAGGATTAAACGTTGAATGCTGTCTAATAAAGTGATGTGTACTGTGAGAATGGAGTCGGGAGAGCGTCAGCTTCTCGTTTGAAGCAGCTGTCTGCTTCAGGTGTAATTGAATGTCTTTGACTTGAATGGAACTAAAAAAAAAACAAATGTTATTTCAACCCATGGATAACATGTCAGTACTCACGGGGTTCACGAGCGGCAGAGGGAATGAATACATATATGTATGTTTATTCCATCCGTGTGCACGAGTGCGCCGGGCGCTCAGGGAAATCAAGCCGGGCTCCGAGACTCGTTTCTCCGCAGCGCACATCTGCAAATACAAAGGCTCATATATGCAGAGCCGGGCTCCCCTGAGCCGCGCGCTCATTGTCATATACTGGCATAAATTAAGATTGATGAGAGATTAAACAGAGCTTCTTTCAACCGCCCGCAATCAATGCGTCCTGACTGACAGTCGATTTCTGACAATTATGTCGCAAAATTGCACTCTGTCGTTTATTTTAGTGCGAGTTTTAAGACATAGGCCTGTAATATTGTATCGGGACAGATATGTATCGTACAGTGGGCAGATATTTGTCTTAGTTCATTTTGAACTCATTGGTTATTTGTAGATTATCTGTTCCAGGAGAAGAACACTGACGGTGTTTGAAGAAGCCGTATAACAATTTGAATATACCGCAACTCTGATGCAAATAGTTGTATGTAAACATTATTTCTGTAAGAATCACTCTAAACTTTCAAAATAGACAGAGGATCGTTATCTTTGGCGTGTTTATCTTAACCTCCTTATTAACTGACCACGTGCAGGATTGAAGGCCACCGCTGTGTTTCTAACAGGCAAACAAACCGCTCAGTGTAATCCCTTGTTGAGTTTTATATGTTTACCTTTGCCCCCCCCCCCCCCCCCGGAGAGAAGGACGGTGCGCTTGTCTCTCTGACCGACATGTGTCTGTCCTCCAGGCCCAGTAAACGTGAGCACCAGCGCTCAGCTGGTGGCTCCGGCCGTGGTGGTGAAAGGCACTCTGTCCATCACCGCCTCCGAGCTCTACTTCGAGGTGGACGAAGACGAGCCGGGCTTCAAGGCCATCGATCCAAAGGTAAGAGACTCGAGCTCCATTGATCACGTTTTGAAGCCATGCTCGGATTCCTTTAAATACTGTGCAGGCTGACGAACACGGTATGTTTCACAACCACGTGTTATTCTAAATGCATTTAAAAGCAGACATGAGTGTGTTGAACACCTGGTAATGTTGTGTCAAAGACGATATTAATGTCTTGTGAGTCTGTCTGAAGTTACAATGTGACTATTTTAAATTAAATGGGGAATAAATGTTATTTACCGCATGTTTTTTTTTATTTGCAATATCTGTGTTTTTTCTTCATAAATATTTTCTAAAGTAAATTTAACACAATAACATTTATATTGTTATGTGGGAATAATACATAATTTTTTTTTTGATAAATAAACTAATTATAAAACTTCCTCTATGGGTAAAACATAACGGCACGTGGATCAGGATTATTTCATAGTATACAGATTTTTTAAATAAATAAATAAATTGCACGTAAATAGGGCTCCGATTAAAAAAATAGATAAAGTAAAATCTGGACTAATATCGATAATTCCTCACGTTGGCTACGGGAGACGGCCGACCCACAGGTGGTTGTGTTTGTTCCGTTGAACACTGCATGAAATGATCTGATTTGTTTTTAAACATAGTTGCGTATTTAAATATGTTGATTTTAATAACATTCGCATTCATTTGAATGCGATTTTTGTTTTACAATCTATTGTTAAAAAACTCTACAATAAAGGTGTCATACACGACAACACTGCGTTATCTAAAACCCTCTGCAGTAATCAGATTAAGGCTTCGCTTTGTGTGTAGGCCCTGTGCGCGTGCTGCTGTTAAAGCAGAGATGCTCTCAGGACTATATATTCACACGAGTCCGTTGATTTACATTCATTCGAAAATCCTTTAGAGCCTGTCACTGTACAGAACTAACGTATGGCCTGAAGTCGGCGGTGCGCATTCCTTCTTTAAATGTAGCAAACGCTTCCATTTTTCTTTTCCCGGTGTTGATCCCAGGTCAGCTGTCTCTCGTCAAAATGAATCATTTAATGATTCTCTTCATCAGACAATAGCAAACAAATGCAACAGATGTGCCTGTCATATCAGCTGTCAAAACACGCCAAGACACGAGGCCAAGCTGTGATTTAATTTGCAACATTTTATTAACATTTCGTTTAGTCACATAATGAAAAAAATTGAACTTGGCACGCTACATTTTTCTTTCACTTAACGATTTTGTGCATATATTTAAATAAAAGTTTCTTCACTTTGTGAAAACATTTAAAGAAGACAACTGAAAGTCATTACATTTATCTGAAATGTACCTTCACTTTCTCTCTGCAGCCCAATTGCTCCGTTTAAAAAGGCTTTTGTAGTTTGCTCGCTGCATTATTTTTCTTACTGATTTTTTTGGGGGGGTTTGTTCACATTGCTTGGAGAATCAGTTGCAGAATCGTATTTGTCCTTCTCTGAAGTTTTTTTTTTTTTATCCCAAAATGTCTCTTCGGCTCTGTCTCGACAAACACTTTATAGTTTGTCCAAACTTTTCGCGTTGGTGAGGATTTCCCTCGCTAGTCTCCACGCCTGCTTAGCAGCAGCCTCCAGGGCCGAGTGAGGCTTTCCCTGAAACAAGTCCAAGTTTGGCAAGAAGTAGTGGGGACATCTGCGGCACTGCAGGCAGGATATGAGCTGCAGCAGGATGCCATTCAGTCGGTCTCCGAGGCAAGACTCGTCCCAGTCGGTCTCTCTCGGGTGTTTCTCGCACTCGTACAGCAGCAGGGTCTTCATGTGGTAGTTTTGGAGCGGCTGTCCCGGGAGCTCCAGGTGACGGTCCCTCAAAGTCTTCAGCACGGAGAGGCACTTCTTCCTGCAGCCGGCCATTAGCAGCCTGTTCTCGGCCTCGCTGAACTGCAGCACCCAGGCGTCGCTCTCCGCGGAGCTCTGCTTCCCCGTTAACGAGTAGCACTCTTTGGAGAGGAGGTTAAACCCCTCGGCTTTGACTTCCGCTACCCGGTTAGGACCGGGCCAGGGGATGTGGGGCATGGGCCACTGAGCCGCGCTCCGAGGCCAAATCCCAGTGCACTTGAACGCGGGCGTGATCTGCACCACGTACCTCTCCCTGATCCGTAGTCTGACCTCGCTGGTGTCCGCCACCATCTTTACCACGTCGCGGTAGCTGCATTTGTCCACGGCCTGTGCCACCAGAGTCTGGAACCTGGAGCGGATCTTTCTGGCCGATAGGTAGCCCGAGGCGGTGATGAACTCGACCCACAGCGACATGCTCCTTTTACGGCCATCGCTCAGCTTCAGCACCGCGCAGCCGGGCAAGGAGCCGTCATCCACGAAGTTGAACACCCCCATTTGGTTGAGGTAAAGCACCACCTCAAACTCATTGGGGGAGATGACCTCCATCCCCTCGAAGCGCGCATCTATCTCGCTGAGGGAGCTGATGAACCGGGGCTCCTGCACCTCCACCTCCTTCAGAACATCCGACACCACTTTACAAACCTCCCGGATGGTCTTCGCAATGGCCGCTTTGCGAGCTTGGCATCTCTCGTTGTGATATTTGTTGAGCTGGTAAACCAGCTTTGCCTGCGTCGCGATCATGTTCGGGCAGAGGTCCGGGCTGTACACCGGGGAGTCGCAGTAAGTTGACGGATCCAATGCTTACCGGTACAGCCAGAGGCAGACGCTTCCCCGTGCAGGAAAAAGTGTGTGATCAAAAGTTGTTTGGCTTTGAGCAGCGGATGGACGTCAGCGTGAGGAGGAGGAAACGGATAGGGATGCAACGGTATTAGCCCTGCTAAATATCAGTCCAACCCAACAGCACTTCCAGCACCGCTAGGTAGAGTCGTATTGAGGCTGCGGGTCACCATCCGGGTCCTGGGCTGCACACGCTTAAAGGCTAACATCGCCTACAGTGACCATCATCTCCTCTTGCTGTTTATTCTCTCCTCTGCGTCCCCGCTCACTTTTTCGTCCACACTCAGCTGTGAGCTGGACTTGTGTAGTTTATGAATGGTTCCTTGAGCAAGAGTGAAAGGGGTCGGGCTTCTTCTCCTGCAATCATGTGCGGAGCTGTCAGTGCGGGCAGCCAATCGGAGCACGAGGAGCTCCAGTCGAGCCTCGGCAGCATCGGGGCGCGCGGAGCTGGTGTGGACTGCTCCCAATCCGACACAGGAACTCGCAGCCCAATAGGTTTATACGGGCAGATTCAAGTGTGTACTCTTTAAGACTTGCAGCAGTAAAACATTTATTTTTCAGTGTTGCTCTTTGTGCGTAATTTACCCGGTGCGTTCTGAGGATTAGGAGTGTAGTCAAAGTATTATTGACAGCCTTTAACTTTGCACTATTATAAGTCTCTTTTTCTCTCCGTTTTTCCCCGTGTATTTCTCACATGTGAGAGGCTCTGTAACGGCAACGTGTTCTCTCTCATTGACAGCAAGTATCGTTTATTGTCATCCATTATGCATTATGTCACTTTTATCATGAGAAGTCTGAAAATGTATAACATCTATCAATCTATTTAACGTGTGATTTCCCTTTTTCTAATTAGATATGTAGCGCGAGACATGGTCAGTTGGTCACTTTATTTGTAAATGTAATTACAACCTTAAAAATAAAACTAATGCTACTAATTAATGCCATTGTTTTTTACTTACTCTCTTCATTTAAGATCAGTTCTAAATTACTTTCATTTTTTTTAGTGATTGTGTTTTTTATCACATTCATGTAAAATTGTATATTATTTTTATAAACTCTAAATATGTCGTGCTGTTGAATATTGTTTAGCCGCTTTCTTTTTTTAATGCAAGTTTAAAATAGTAATTGTGTCGCGTGCACCTGCAGCATCGGCTCAGATATGCGCGTGAATATCGACCGAAACTAACTGGAACCATCAGATAAATGAACGTTAGTGATGCCCACCGGATACACCTTTTTAACCAATCAATTGATTTAAAATTGAATATTTAGTGTTATTTACACAGTCGATATTTTTGGATTGAGCCAAATAACTGAAAACAAGACGTGTCCGCGGCTTCGCACACGCATCCACACACACACACGAGCGCGCGCGCGATAATTTGCCCGTGGGTTTATCGCCCTGAACGTTGTCCATGCTGAATAATTTAACCATGGGTCTCTCCAACGGTGTAATTGAAGTCCCCTTGTCACCCAGACTTCATGTTGGAGGACTAAAGAAGTCATTACATTCTCCACAGACAAGCGGCTGCGGTGCGAGACACATTTAGCAGGCTGGGAATATAAAACTAGTCCGGAGTGAAAGTCTTATGAAATGTTTAGGTGAGGTATTGTTGCACCAGTTACATGTGCAGACCTTTAACACGTGTCCGCTATTAACGAGGTCGCGGTCATTGTACGCGTCTTGCGTAAAATTTTATGGAGTTAAATGGATTTTTTCCCGCTAATTTTAAGTCTCTATTCTTTCAAGGCTCATGTTAAATACGTGCTGTAATTTCAAGTGATTATCTTTTTTTGAGCAGTAAAACCTGCTACTTCCTCACTATCATAGTGACACTAGGCTCAAACCTTTCTATGGTCCAATCTTTGTTATCATTTCAGAAAATAGATCAGACCTACAGTAATGAGCAGACACCTCGGTCTGTGATATATAATAAGGATTAATAATGAAGTCTTGATCACAGACAATATGGTCGACTGTATACCTATAGCTACATTATGGAAACATGTCTTGATATTTTCTCTCTGCATCCCGTCTGTTGAAACAATCCATAGGCCATAGAACCGAACACCGCTATATCTGTGCAAATTAAATACAAATAAAATATGCATGAATGTCGTGACACTTGTTACAGCAGTAATGTTACATAATGCACGATATTGATTCAGCAATGATTTCCAGAAACCCATTTACTGATATGAAGTAGCCAACTATGCAAGCGAGCCACAAACATTTGAGAAGAGGCAAAGATTAACGAGCCCCCCCCCCCCCCGTCACAGTGACACATCCTCTGGACTTCATCACCGAGCCTTTTGGTGCTGATGAGTCTTTAGGGAGTAAAGTAACTTATGATAAAACAAATGTAGAATTTATTATTTAGTTCAGTTTGAAAGCTGAATAATTGAGCTCATGTCAACAAATACGCTTTCAATTCCAAAATTAAAACGGAATCAATACGGTTTTTATGGGATCGCATCATATTTGTTTTCTTCTCTAAAGACAGTAACTTGTCACACAAACTTTATATTTTATTCTATAACGTATGTCAATAACATACAAATATTGTGCACAGTTTTCTATCAATAGGTTTGACTTGGACTGTTTGCTCATCGAGAATAATTCATTTAACACCAAGAAACATTCAGGTGAAACATTACCGACGTTGTTTGTGTTCCAGAGAAACTCTGGAGAAAAGCAACAGTTGACTTATTTTCAATCAATAATTTAAATTTGATTTAGTGAAACTAAGATTTGTCATTCCTTCCCTCCGCATCTTACTCCAGTAAAACGTGAGTTATCTTAATGTTTTAAATTAGGAAAAATAAATAATAAGAAATAAATAAATTTGTTTTGATTTGACTCTTTAAACTCACAGCTCTGAGAGATTAGTGTCTATGAAGGACATGCTGACTGTAACTTAATGAAACCTACGGCGGGTTAGAAAAGCACATAATGAATCACATGTTCACAGGTCCTAGTAACTGTGATATTTATATTTTATTGCAGCGTAGAATAGACTCATAAAGCCCACTGTATCCAGTTAACATGTGAAGCTCAGCCTTACCTCAGACTGTGTGTGTACCTCTCGTGTGCCTTACCGTCGTCGGTGGAAAACAGAAGTAGGGTCAGCACACTGTACCGGGGAGGCCCGGAGGAACTTTGGGGGCCTTTGGGATAGTTTCTAGTTTCTATTCTATCATTTCTTCTCAAATTATTCCCCTTTTCCCCTTTTCATAGTACGCATATATACAATAATGACAAAGCCTCACTCATTCATCCATTCTTGCTGCTTCTTTGTGCCCTTTATCTCCTGAAGACGTTGAGAATTATCTGTGGTGCCTGAAGAGTTCCCCTGGTTAATATTGACTGGAGAAAAGATCAGCGGCCTGTCAGAGAGCTCTTTGATCTGAGTCTGTGTGACGACTCCACGGTGATCCCTCCAGAGCACAAAACAGTGTCCATGCCGCTGCAAATCTGTGCCAGCTGATGAGCACCCTCGCTGCCTCTCATCTCGTGTTCTCTTCTTCTGTCCTCGCTCTGGCCGTCGGTCCTACGGTCTCTGCTTTATTCTTCTTTTCCCTCTCCCTCCTACCACGTTACACCGAGTACCCCCAGGTGGCTCCGTCCTGTGTACACTACGCTTCCTTTAGAGGGTTTACAATCAGTACAACAACCTCAGAGACTTCATTCGTCTTTCAAACATATTTGCTCCTTTTTATGTGATGATTCTGTTTCATGAATGTCAAAAAGAATTTGTAGAACATTTGAATTTCAGTCATAATTTGGTGAGTGTTGTGACAAATACAATATACTTACAATACTTCTCTAAATGTTGTGTTTTATGGCTCGGTAGGACATTAGAAGATATTTGAAGAAGGCAATAGAAAGTTTCCTCCCTTCCTCGTTTTGGCTTAGTGTGCTTTGTAATTCCAAGTGAGTGATAAGGGAGGGGGGGGGGGGGGCTTGGCTTTTTTAGGTAGATGCTCTTTTTCCCTTTTTCCTCTCTGGAAACATGATCGGTGCTGGGAAAGTGTCTCAGTACCTAACAACACACGCACATGAACTGAGCGAGTACATTTTGATGCACATTTTGCTGCTGTCTCCTAAACCCGGGTGGACCCAGCTGCTCCCTCCGTAGAGGGCTCAAAGAAAATCATCGCAGGCAACTAATTGCCTGGCAGGCCTCCGCATCTGCTCGGCAGATAGCAGAAGTGATGAAGTCACGCAGCAGATGTGTGTGTTGGTACGTGTGTTTGTGTTGAGCAGCTCCCTCTCTGCGTTTAGACACAAGCCATCAATATTGCATGTGGAGTTATTGTTGCAGAGCCACTCCTGGAGACTACTAATATTGCATGAATGAGGAAGTGAAATTCGCTCTACTTCCAGCCGATTGGTCAAAGGAAATACCAGCAAAAGCCTGATTGGAGGAACCCTCCCTTAGATCCCCATTGCACTGCGAGTGTATTATAAACTGCTCTTGTGTCCAGATAGCAGACTACTGCCTACTGTTCACTCTTTCTAACGCTGGGTTGAGTCTGTAGTTCTTTCACGCTGGCAAAATAAATAATGGAATTCACATTAAAGTCATATTATTTCTGATTGTGGTTTTGATTTACAATGTCCCACAATCCATCACAAAATAACACAGCAGAATAGAGGATGGTGTGACCGCTTCAGCAACATATTGAAAAATACAGAAAGGAAGTAAAAGATATATTGAAAAAGTTTTTCTTTTTATTTATGAACTTTTCAAAATGTTAAGCCGCCGATTGAAGTTGTGACTTGACTTGTAAACTCATGTCAGTATAGAAAGGAAAAGTACACCTGATTGTTGGACTAACTCTAATATTACTTACTAATTAATTACTAACTGTAATACATGACATGCACTGTATTAGTATGCTACTGGGACACATTTAGGGAGCAATGATTGAAATGATCTCACTGGGCCACAACGATGTGAAAATCAATCACAGAAAAAAAGGTACTTCTAAAAATGTTGCCTCGTATGACCTTCTCAGTTTCTTTCTATGCTGTAATTGACTGTAACACGCAGCTGATAGAAGTTTAACTGCTGCTCTTTCTGAATCCTGTGGAGATCCACACGGTTTACAAAAAGTTTTAGCCAAAGGCCAGACAGAAAAACATTTTGGAAAGAACATCAGTACATTTCTCCTAAAGGTCAGTGTCCAACCTTGGACTACGCAACGATAAACCCCGTTGAGAAGACATTGGTAACTCTAATTAGTGGGGTGGTGACGGCTTCAGTGGCTGAATGGAAGGTCTCTCAGTCAAAGAGAACCACCGCGGTGTTATGTAGCGACCGGTCCCATATCGTTAAGCTCTCCCTAAAGTGTCAAACTGCTGGGACTGCACCATCCCCCCCCTCCCCTTGCTCGCTCCACCAAACTCTCATGGTCACCAGGGACGACCTTCGGCTGCAGCTGCCAATCACAAAGAGCCGTGGCAGCAAGAGGTCTCTGAGAGAGGAGCCTATTGATTTTCCAGTTAGAGCCTAAGTAGTGTGTGCTATAGGACTAACGGACAGCCCGAGCAGGTATGTCATTATCAATGAGCCCAAGGAAACGGATCCCCTCACTCTCACTCATTCATATCGGCCTCCTTCCCTCCCTTGTTCCCTCCCTCGGTCTCTCCTTCATGCCGCTTCACCATCCATTCCCTCCGCTCTCCTCGTCCGCTCTGACAGAGTGCATCCTGGGATGGTCAATAAATCGCTCAGCCACACCACGACAACCACCGGCGGAGTGATGGGTTGGGATGACCTTCTTTCTCTTTGCTTCACTATTTCCCTGTCTGTCCCTGCCTGGTTGCCAGGTACAGTGATTATAGCACCTGTGAGACACGAGACGGACTCGTTAGCATCGCAGCCGTCGTGTATTCTTCTCTGATTTTCTCTTTCCTCGAATCCTAAACATCCAGGGTCAGTTTAATCACGAGCATCATTCCCCGCAGCCCAGTTTGGCTCATCCAGTCATCAGGAAACCCAATTATTATCATGCTGCTGCTCTCGATTTGCCTCGCTGCTTGTGTCGAGTCACAGTCCGAGCTTCGGGAGCTGCTCAACATAAAGACATGTGCAAACAATTACAAATGATTTAGGCCAATTAGAGGAGATAAGGCCAAATAAAGGTTCAGAGCTTCCTGAAGTGAGTTTCTGTTCCCCACTAGAGCAGTAAAGTCTTGATACCTTTTGTACTGTCTCTTTATCTTCATCTGCGTCTCCCTAACACAAAATGCATACGTAAACCCCCTCCTCTACATCGATGTTTGTGATGCAGTCTCTGGTATTACGGTCCAGTTTGAGTGAGGTTATATCAGCGAAGCCTTTCTCGCTCTGTAGGGATGAGGTCAGCGGTCTCTTGGCCTTATGTTGGGTGTTGAAGACTGATGGAGGAAGACTTGTTACTGATGGGCCTCAACGCTTTGAAGAAGACAAAATACTGTCTTATCCTTTTGCTCGTGGTCTTTGTACTCGTATTCGTCAGATATCCTCTGGAATTTGCCTATTGACAGACTTTAAGTTCAACGGAAATACAGAATTCAAGATGATTCCTCTTCTTCGAGTTAAGCCATTGACGTTTCCTCAACAGTGAGGTTGACACTTTAAGTTTTTAGTGAAATATCTCAACTATTGGGTGGATAACCATGGAATTCAGACATTCATGGTCCCCGTAGGATGAGTCCTTCTGACGTTGACGATCCCCTGAATATTCATTTAGGGTCACCGTCAGGTCAAAGGTTTTGCTTATCCAGTAATATTAATCCACCTTTGTCACATGAATTGGCACCAAATGTTGCACCGACATTCATGGTTTCCAGATGATGAATCCTAATGAACTGTAGTGATACCCTGACAACTATTGTCACAACTATTGGATGCAGCAATACAATCGTGTACTTGCAGGATGAATTGTAATCATTAACTTTACTTGGCGCCTTCATCAGGACATTTGAATCAATGCAATACTTTAGTTCTTTAGTTCTTTAGTTGTCATTTCCTTCAGCCTCATCTGTACTTTGTGTTTAGTTCTAATTAGCAATGTTAGCATGCTAACATGCTAAACAAAGATTTAACTCGAAGCACCTCGTGACAAAGTATAGCCTCACAGAACAGGTAGCACTGCAGACTTGTAAGTCTGTTTTTTTGTTTTTAGCCTTGGCGAGATGTAAAGCGTGCATCTTGTGTAAATCAGGAAGATGAATCTCTGCAGTGAGTTGTAACCAGGTAGGACAGGTCGAGGAAAGACCATTGCCACATTGGCAATCGCATAAAGAACCATTAGACACTGTCATCTCGCCACCTAATGATGACTAATGTCTCCCTTCCAATTGCTCTTCCCTCCCACACAAGCACACAAACAACTACCCCATCTCTTTTCACCAGTAAACATGCTCGGCCTCTCTCTATCCCTCTGTTTGTGACCTGACTTTGGACCTCGACACAACCACAGACCACTGTGGCCGAGACCCGGCTCACACTTAACCAAGCACCTCCAGACAAAGAGTTGCCACCCCCCCTTTGCACCTGAGCCTAGCCCCTCCATCATGCTCCATCTCTGGGTTTGACTGGGCCAGTCAGGGGGCAGGTGCCTCCCCTCCCTTCCTTTGATTGATCCCCTCTCTCCATCATTTATTCCCTTCGTCTGCCTCTGACACACGTGTCAAAGGCAACACACCAGCCTGATGGATAGACCTGTTTATGGATGCCAGTCTGCCTGGTAGGCTACTGATATTACAATCGGCACCTGTGTACCTGCTGTTCACACAAGCCTCTGTTATTCAGCTGAGGTCAGAGAGACAGCCGGCTCCAATTGAAAAATCGATGTCCAGCCCGGCACATTTGAAATTGGAATTGTAAATGTGCTCTTGTTTTGTCAAAAAGGTCTGCGCTGCATTTCAAATGATAAAACTAGATCCATATGTTGGAGGATGTGAGTTAATGTGTGTTGTTGGGCTTCCTTTTATCAGTATTCCTCATCTCATTATGCCTCATAAATACGGAGCCAGAACGACAGGACTAGGACATAATGTATTTATCATAGCTGTTGATTCCTAATATAAGTGGAGAGTCATTCTAACCAGATGCATCTGTTTTCATAAGGTAAGCTGATAGCACTGTTGTGTAAAGATATCTGGTGTGCCGGAGAGCAGAATGTTACATTGCTGAATGCTGGAGCCTCCGTTGCCATAATGGTTAATGACCCATCCAGTCTGGTTGAAATGGCACATCCATAGGGACATTCTGCAGATTACTTACTCATCCGACACTCATTTCTAGCAGACATCAGCACAACCGAGCTTCTGCTCTGTAGAGAGAAGACGGTAGAATAAGATGCAGTAGAATTAGATTCATATACACATCTGTACAATAGATTGCAAACAGTCAAAGTCAGACTAGCTGCTGAACTAAGTGTCACATTTAGCAGCTTGAGAGACGGGTATTTATCTTAGGATCTAGTGTGATACTAACTCTACAAAGGGTGTAGACAGTAGTCCGACTCCTGCTCTCCTCTAAGTGAATCCTGTTGTACCTCACGTTTCACTCATAATGTATCTGCCTCCAGAATATTGAAACTACTTAAATTCTCTCTTTTACAGTTGTTGTCACTGATAAACCTGTAGCTCCAATTGAGTCCCCGTCACATTCTTAAAAGTCTCCACTGCTGTTCCTTTTAAGTCCCATTCTCTCTCTCCTCTTTTGCTTCGGACAACCAACCCCGAATTCCCCAACAGGGGTGTACTTTCCACCCCACACCCACTTAAGCTGGTGACAAAAGCCGGATTAGAAAAGAATTTACTTCAGCGAAGCCTTGCACCAAAATGAGAGATTGAAGGAAAGCGGGGAGAATGCGATAGGAGCCGGTCAGCGATCTTAACCCGTCTGATGTTTGCCGTGGCGGCTTAGAGGGAACAGAGCTCCAGAAGCATTGAGGCTCAAACACCTCCTGAGCTTCAGCGGTGGCTCTGTGCTGTCTCTGCGATTTTCTGAATATCTGTGAAAAGCATAAACATTCTTTTACTCCGTTTCCTGATGTGCAATTGTTTACTGATGAGCATGACAAATGAAGAAACGTATTCAAACCCTTTCAGCGCTCTCAACAGGTGCCCAGCAGTACTGCTGCGGTCTGCACCGTGTGGAGCTGCTCTTCTATGTGCACTATGTCCTAGTTGCATCGTGCAGAGACGGCAGAGAGGATCTTCTCAATTTGTGATGTCTGGTGCATTTCACACCCCTCTTCCCTTCACTTATGCGGCCTTATCCACCCTTTGTTCCCCGTCACCTTTGAGCCACTAACGCTGCCCTTTGCGGCCCCAGTCTAAGCCGCGATGGGGTAAAAAAAAAAGGGAAGCTCTGAAGAAACGAGAGCCATTTTATATACGTTGGTATCCCTGAAGCTAAAATATGTAAGACTTTTGTGTTGAAAAGGTTCACATTGTTGTATGTACCGATGTTATGACCATGTTTATGTATATCCGACACCATTAGTGATAGTGTTGCCTCTTTGGTGTCTCGTTGTGTGTCGGGGGTCTTCTGAGGCTTCCGTCCTTGTAGCTGATGCCCAAAGGCTGAATGTTTAATGAGTTAATGCACTGAAGTCTTCGCTTCTCTACCAATTAACCCCGAGATCACTGCAGCATTTCCCTAAATCCACACAAGACCTTTTTATTTTTTTGTTCCCTCTTCAAAAAGGCTAAGCAGCCAAGGAAAGGAAAGGAGAGGAGAAAAGGCTAACCTGTTGGCAAACAGTGAAAAGGGCCCAAAAGGGGTTTAATCCTTATTAGGCTAAATTCCGACTAAGTGGCCCCACAGATCCTTTCAAAGGGGACTTTCTTTAGGGAGTGCAAACCCTCACTGGGTGACGTTTGGACTGGGTGCGTTGAGCCTTTAGGCTTCATAACCTACACTTGCTGCAAGCTGGGCTTGTTTATTTTGCTTTAATTCTCTCACACTCCAGCGCAGCTTCTTAGTTCTGTTTATTTCTTCTGAGCTCGTAGTTTGTTTTCCTGCCCTCGAGGTAAACGGGCCTTCATGTGTCCAGTGTTACATGATGGTAGAACAACTGTGCCCATCGGTCATTGGTGGACACGGATGGCTTTGACTACTTCAATTGAAGCTTGTTGACGATGCACAATATCCAGCGTTGTCTGTTCTCACGTATACAAAGATTCTATATGTTCTATATGGATAATACACAAATCTGACTGCTTATTGTTGTTAATATAACGATAGCGGGACGGTTTGGTATTTGGGCTTTTTCACTCGACTTGTGTAGCCGATTCAAGTCCTGATCTGACTAAGTGTGGAGTGTGGACTGGTAGCTGGAGAGGGTTAAGGTTAGGGTCACCTTCTGGGGGCCTGTGGCTCAGCGGTAGAGCAGGGTCGATCGGCGGTTCGATCCCCGGCTCTGCTCGATGACCCCAAGTTGCTTATGAATGGTTAGCTAGAGTCCTGTTGGGCAGCTGGTTCCTTGCTTGGTCGCCCTGCCATCAGTGCATAAACGGGTGAATGTGTGTTAAAGCGCTTTGAGCTCGACACCAAACCCCTGGTGCATTGGTGTGTTATCAAGAAACATTTCTATTATTACTGTTATCATCATTATACCTCTAAAACTCCATAATTAACACGCTATATCTTTAAAATCCGTACCAAACCAAAGGTGTACAAACAACAATGTATGGAGTTGTGGAGTTGTGTGCAATGACTTCCTGGAGTGTTGTTGTCACAACGTCACCAGGAATAGATATGAATATAAGTATCAATCTTCTCATTGAACTCTTGGCAAGAAAACAAATCAGCATATTTCTCACATATGTGAGATTGTTTATAATTGTTTTTGTGGAATACTTGTGTGTCTTGGTCTTCTCTGGGGTAGATCACTTTTATACTTTCTGCTCCACTCCTCCCGTACAGTCACATGACCAGGAGGTGGAATCGTACTCTTGTTGAGGCACAAAGGCTGCAGGATAACTGCTGGAGTGTGAGAGTCGAGTCATGTGGCTGCACTGTCTTCAGTCACATGATTCCAGGTCTTTACGGTGAGGGAGCATTGTTCCTCTTGAGTGACTCCTATTTCACCCCAAGCTCAGCCTACACACTAACTACACCGTCTCACTATCATGTCAGTGAATCTTTACATTGAGAACATGTCGGTGCATCTTTCTGTCCCTCTTTCCAGTACAGTACTCTCAGTCCTTCCTGCTCCCTCTTCTATCTGTTTTTTTCTGGCTATCACTCAATCTCAAAAGCAAAATCTGTCTTAATTGGCTCCAGAGGGCTCTTGGAGGCTTTGTGTCAACGGTGATGAGGGTCCTGATTGGTCCAGAGGCACAGGCAGCCAACAGACCCTTGTTAGTGTGTCGGGGCCCTTTGCTTGCTCGTTAGTCCGATGAACTCATTTACTGATGGGGAGTGACAAGGCCTCGTTTACCAGTGAGGAGCAGAGGGTGGTGGGGGTTGGTGTGAAGGGGGAGGAGGCAAACAAGAATATATGTGTAAGGAATAGGCAGAGTAGGATTATAGGTGTTTCTGAGCTGTAGTATGTGTGTGAGTGCACCAGGTGATGGTCTCAAAAAGACCTTAAATGTCAGCTTGTGTTCAGTGATTTCTTTCTCATTTGCCGCAGCGGTAGATTGAACGTCAGCGTCTCGGTCCACTGAATCTCTGGTTGTTGTAGGTGGCTTGATTCTGTGGTCAGTGAAGCGAGGAAGAGTCACAAACAGCACGGCTGTGATGTTACTGTGTGCACTGGTTTACTTTGCATTTGTGACTTTTCACTGAGTCTCATTTAATGAATGTTGAATCTGCAACCTCGGCCCTTTGTTTGCATGTAAAAGTAATTTTCTGACGTGTGGAGTAGCGAGTGGCGAGGAGTGTGGACGCGGACAGCTTTTGGGAAATGAAAAGCAATAAGCAGCGTTGCATGCTGATAAGTCCACAGGTTTTGTGTTGTTGTTATGAATTCTATCAAGTTCTCCCAACACCACTTGTCCCTGGTCTCCGTCTTGATGTTGATGGATCACCTCTCTTCCTCCCGCTCATTAATTTCATCACCTTATCTCCCACACCACTTCATTTGACCAAAAGGTAATAATAAATCCCTCATCCATTATCCTTTAACTGAGGCAGCCATGCGGAAATACTTAATAACAGGCAACAAATTGAACTTCAATCACCTCATTTTCCTTCAAGGACGCACAGCACATTAAACGGAACGAGCCAATATGCGTCTACCACTTATCAAGCACTGTTTGTGTTGAATGGCTATTGGAGTTAAAATTAGACCTTTTTTTTCGTATTTTATGACATATAAGGATTTACTTTATTGGTAATTGTCAGTGGCCTCTGTCCGCTTCAACTCGAGTGTCTTATCAGCCCCGAAACACACGCGCTCAGTCTGACGACAGCGAAGGTAGCCGAGAGCCTCGTCTATCTTCAGCCGTGCTGCTGATAGTTGGTCTGGTGCTGCTCCAACTCGCCCTCATTGAGAGCAGATTCAATTATACTTCATCTGTAGTGTCGCCGTGTTCCTCCACTCGACTTTACCCGTGTGTGTGTGTGTGTGTGTGTGTGTGTGTGTGTGTGTGTGTGTGTGTGTGTGTGTGTGTGTGTGTGTGTGTGTGTGTGTGTGTGTGTGTGTGTGTGTGTGTGTGTGTGTGTGTGTGTGTGTGTGTGTGTGTGTGTGTGTGTGTGTGTGTGTGTGTGTGTGTGTGTGTGTGTGTGTCACTCGGCCCCTCTTCATGTGTCCCTCTTCATTCCGCAGTCTTTTGGGCGTCTGACAGAGACAAACGACAGTGCTTCAGAAATGAGCAGCAGCAGCCTGGCGCACAAACAGGTTGAAAGAGGAGGAGGGAGAGATGGAGGGAGAGACGGAGGGAGAGACGGAGAGAAAGCATCGCAATCAAGACGAGTTCCTTTGTTTTCCGTTTGGCTGTGTTTTCTCGCGTGACGCTTTGAAATTGATCTCGGGACACCAGACCTGAATCCGTGGATAACGTTCCACTTGAAATGAAACATCAATAAAACTGTGTTATTTGCAGCCCATCATGTTGACATACAAGCTCCTGATTCTTTGTATGTTCCCTTTATGGAGCCTTCTGTCCTCTTTTCAACCTCAGTATTGTTTCAGTGAAAACAGACCTTTGTTGTTCAAAGAGTAGAAGTTAAATGTGATGTGAATCACAGCACAGTCTGCTTTCATCCTCCTCTGCTTCTGTAGCATTCTCATCTCTCTGAGCTTGACTGATCCACTTCCACCATTACTATTTATCACAGAGGAAGCTGCTGCAGCCATGATTCCAGCCCGGACAATAACCTCCACACCGTTGTAATTTGTCCAGACGTGGTCGGAGCCCGCGAGAGCATTACGGCGCCGATAGTTTGTCACGCTCCTTGTCACCCGCTCGGCTTTTTCATCTGCAAGGGAAAGGGCGCCGCCGACGGGGACAATGATCTCGGGAACATAGAGTGCTATTTACAGCGATCCGGGAGATTCATTGGTCCAGGGACAAATATGATATCTGGCTGCCTCCGCTACTGTCATGTCTGTCTGTGGAATCAGAGACTTTATCACTTCAGCCCTGGACGTCTGCTGGCGTCCATGTTGAGCTCTACGAGTGTACTCCTGGGGATGAAATGAGTCCACCGCTCCCTTTTTAGAGGTGAAAGGTTACTCTCTAAGCATCCACTCATCATACACCTGGAAACAGGGATTTCATCTTTGATCAGATAGAAGCAGAGAAGTTGAGTTATTATTATTATTATTATTAGTTCTTGGGTTCTTGACGTGGTATTTAACAGCCATCATGTCCGTCAGTAGAGAGAATACATCTGGTGTCATGTGTTTTTAATTAAATTGTCTCAACTCACAAAAATGAGAAGCTGTGATTAGTTAAGTCCCCGACAGTCTGTTTTTAACTTACAGACGACCATCCTGTTAAACAATGCAGCATTCTAATATTCCAATCCTGTAGTCTGGGATATTGAAGTGCTCTCATGTAATGACCATATATCACGAGACATCTGTACTAGAGATATTTAATTCACTTCCTAATTCTATTCTATTTATCTCTCTGTCTTCGGATTTAAGGAAACCATGTGTTATGATGGTTGACCTGCTGCAGCCCCATATTTATACAATATTTATGAAATGTGTGTTTTCTGCCTTAAACGTACCTCCTCTACATTTTTAATAATAATGATTTGTACATTACTTTCTTGAGCCTCTACCTCCCAAGGCACTAATTAACAAGTTCTAACACTTTGTTTATTAATCTGTACACAAACAGAAGTATAAAACCGATGGTTGCTGTTAGCAGCTAGGCTAGGTTAGCAGCTAGGCTAGGTTAGCAGCTAGGCTAGGTTAGCAGCTAGGCTAGGCTAGCAGCTGCTGGCTGTAAACACACGAGTCACTTGCATTCTGCTATTTACACTCGGAGTAAATGAAATGTAAGAAAAGTATATATATATATATATATATATATATACATTTTAAATATCTGACATGAACATCTCTGCTTAAGCATTATTTTGGGGGATTTTCCTCATGAAATACTGTGTGGACGATGATAAAGAGTGCTGTTTACTCCTGTGAGGAGAGGCTACAGGCGGATGGCGACTGGTATAGTCATCTTTAGCCCCCGTTGAGGAAGATGGGAGGCTGGTGGTTGTGGCCCCAGCCAGCTTCTCCAAGCCACTAATCCACATTTAATTGAACTCCAGAGACTTTGAAGTGAGTCTGTGATGCAGGCAGATCTTATTCCTCATAGAGACGGCGAGGGACGGGCTGTCCTCAGCTGGCTGGCAAAGGCCTCAGCTGGTCCCCTCTGCTGTCCCCTGCCTTTAATGAGCCCCTTTAACTTAACACTAGTCCGAGCTTGCTAGCTCACATTTGAATATTTTTGATGAATAACACATCCTCTGAGCCGAGCTGTGACAGCCTAAAGTGTCCTTTTACCTTCTACCACATCCCTGTACGCCCCCCCGTCAGCAGACGCCTTTGAAACGTAAAGCAGAGGTTGAAACAAAAGCCGAGTTAACAAAGCAGTGCCAAGCAGGTTAGTAGCAGATCTAAATGCTGGATTAGTAGTCGTACCAATGGCAGGGCAGGGCCACGCTTCTGGGTCTGTCGGGCACTGTGGCAGCCATCAGAACAAGTCCCTGTGACGGGTACGTCCCTCTGCATGGGGACAGATTCATGTCTCTCATCCTCATCTGTGTCACATCAACTCATTTCTATTTATACTTTTCAGATGCTCCTAGTCACCTGCATGCTGTCATATGGATTATCTTTTAGTGAACTAAACATTTCCTTCACCTCGTTTAGCTGAACGGCGCCTCTCTCTTTCATTGAGGCTGATCAATACAAGACATTAATCGTGCTGTTCAGGCCGTCGTGTGTGAAAAATGAACTAACCAAAGCCTTCTATCTGCTCTTCTTCTCTTCCCCGTGTGTCCTTCTCTGCTCTTTCTTTTTAAATATCCTTTCCTTCTTCCTTGTCCCCAGATTTTAGCCTATACTGAAGGCCTTCATGGAAAATGGCTGTTCACAGAGATCCGTGCTGTGTTTTCCAGACGCTACCTGCTGCAGAACACTGCTCTGGAAATCTTCATGGCCAACAGAAGTAAGACAGCGCCTGCTTTTAATTCCTTGATGGAGATACAGAAACATTTCTTAGTGTAATGACGCTGTAATGAGGTACAAGGAAGATGAAAATAGTTCTTGATATAATAAATCTGTTTTTCTGTGCTCGTCTACAGCGGCGGTCGTATTCAACTTCCCAGACGCAGCCACAGTGAAGAAGGTGGTCCACAGTCTTCCTCGTGTTGGAGTGGGGACGAACTTTGGCCTTCCACAGACCAGGTGAGGCGCACAGCTAAACACAGAAACTCCTTTTTGTTTCTAAATATCTCTGTATCACAGCAGCACATCTGAGCCGATCACAACATTAAAGCTGCTGATAGACGGCGCTGGTTACAGCGAGTTAAATGGAAACATTCACACTGCTGATACTTGAACACCGTCGCCCTCCAAACTGAATTCCCCCTCCCTCCCTTTCTCCCTTTCTTGGTCACTGACTCGTCCATCCCTCCCACTCTCTCCTCACCCCCCCAAACATAATTGGCTTCACACAAACACAGTCCAGTTCATTTATTTATTTCCATCAGTGTGAAGCAAATAGTTGCTTGTAAGCCTGCAGGGCCCCCCCCCTCCCCCCCCCTCCCATCATGTCTGCTCTGTGTCCGGGTAGTGCTGCAGCCCAGCCCAGCTGCCTGCATGTGTTCCAGTAGAAGGTCCTGTGGAAATCAAGAGAACTGAAGTCTGAGTGTGTGATGGAACATTCTCATTAACGCATGCGGCTCAAGTTTAATACGTTAAATGTAAAAGATGTTTTATTTATATAAACCCAAATCACAAATTTAAAGGACTTTAAATTATAAATATAATATTAAAAATATGACATCTTTAGACACTTCACTTAGATAAGGAAGAACAATAAGACGCCTTCATGGAGAGTACATATTAAGATTTCTTACTTTTGAAGACCTTTGTGTTTAAGTACAAATACAGTTGAAGCAAACAATGGGCCACAAATCTAAATCTATGGTGAAATCTAAATCTCCTCCACATTGGGATTCATTTCAGTTTCATATTCTTTGTGAAATGTCTGTTCTTAATCTGAGTCGTGGCAGTTGTTGTTTGGTGGGAACATGAATATTTGGGGAGGTGACGTGTGAGACGGGAAGATTTAGGATCTATGGGAAATGTTTTCTTCATATTGGGAAAGAAAAAAGCAATTGAAACGGTGAATACTGAAGTCTGAGGAAGGAGCTGCATGTAAGGAAGGCGTGTGTGTAATATTGAACACACACACACACACACACACACACACACAGAGTTAGGGTGAGAGAATGTGTGTGTTTGTGTTTGGCTCATTTATCAAGCTAGTGTGCAGGGTTAGGGTTACACCTCCTCTTTGACCCGAGGACGCTGTACAGGGCAGCTCAGTGCACACACACCAGCTCTATTCAATGCCACGACAATAATTACACAACCACACTTCATTATCCATGTGATATCGTGGCTCATAGTTAGATATTACCCTACTGCACCGTCTCTCCTCCTCGTGCGTTTACATTTGATTATGATGTGATCCGCTGGAGATGAAAAGAAAACGTGGAACCCTACATAGAAAGTATGTTGATGCACTTTATTGCTTGGTGATCGTACAGAATATAAAGAATAATGTGTCTTGTAGTACACTGGTGTTTTCACCTTTGAGAGGCCTAATGACTATAATCTCACAGCTGACAGTGATTAATTCCATCATTTTCCTTTGTTTTAATTGGATCGGGGGTCATTTGTTCCCGTCCTGCATACATCAGGCCCTCGGCTCTGTGTGTGCGCACGTGCACGGAAATATGTGTATTCAAACCAATTTATTGCAAATTTGTCTTCTTAATTAGCAGTACTGTAAGTTCAAAAGATTTTTCATATAATGACATTTGTATTGCAAACGTCTAATCAGCCCGAGGCGTCTTTTCTTTCTAATGCTAATTGCTGTTCTTGTGATGTGGCGACTGACTTTGTGTCTGTTCTCCTTCACACTCTGTGTTGTAATACCAGTTTCTGTTTCTCTTTACAGACGCATATCCTTGGCCACACCAAAGCAGCTATTCAAGGCATCCAACATGACCCAGCGCTGGCAGCGCCGCGAGCTGTCCAACTTCGATTACCTCATCTTCCTCAACACCATCTCTGGTGAGGACGCCGCCCACCACCTTGTTACCATGATGGGTCACGTGCCGTCTCTTTTCTCACCTTCTGTTCTCCCACCAGGTCGGACCTATAACGACCTGAACCAGTACCCGGTCTTCCCCTGGGTCATCACCAACTACGACTCGGCGGAACTTGACCTCACTCTGCCCAGCAACTTCAGAGATCTGTCCAAGGTGAGACCCTCGAGGCCGAGTCTCTCCTCCCTGTTCACTCGTCTGTTTCATCTTTAATCCTAAAGAGAGAGGGGGGGGCACTAAAGTCAGAGGACGTATTTGGTTGTGTGTCTAGTTCTTAAAGTTCATTTAGTCGCTGTGTGATTTCCATTGATCATAGTTTAGTGAAGCAGCTCTTTAATCACTCGTGGCTGATTGCCATCTGTTCAGAGGTGGAGCTCTGTCCTCATTTAGTTACTCCATTATTTGGTTGTTTTGGTTTTAGAAGAACACTAGCATTACTCCTCATCTACTGTATGTTGGTAAATCTACATCCAGAGGTATATGTGTATAAATATACAGATAATCTGTGTGATTGGTCGTTGACTGAGTTGAGGCCCTTGTTGTAGTCAAAGCACATTTTAACTGCGCTTGTTCTCTCTCTCTCTCTGTGACTCCCATTTTCTGGTTTAGCTATCGTTTTCTGTTCATAATTCAAACTTCATAATTGAATTCTTTCAAATGTGACCTTCTGCAACACCCCAGGAAGTGAAGTAAGACTCCCCGGTAGCTCCGGGCATCAAGTGATTGGGTTTAAAACAATGGGACATAAATACACTCGCTCACACCGCTGAAACCACTTCAAAGATTCTCCCCCATGTTGTAGACATGCAGTTATTTACTTGCATGAACTCCACACATACACACAGACAAACACCAACCTGCACCTACTATTTGCCGGCTCCCCTCGTCATCTCAACATCAGTCGTGGGTGAAGCTGTCCAGCGATGGGAGGACAGAGGATTGGTTTTAGAGTGAGCTGATTGAGCTGCTGGAACCAAAATGACTGAATCAATCAGCCGTGGAAACATAAAGGCATGTGTTAATGGACAGAGAAGACGCATCTCAGAGTTACACTTGAGGGCATTTGTTTGGGTCCTGAGAGCATCCCATACTCATGGAGAGGTGGTGGTACTCCTCTAGTGAGAGGGAATGGAACATGTTATTGCTTTTATCAGTCTGAACATGGACAGAGCCGCCTGTCACAGAGCTGACACGGATTCTGTTCGGTACTCTGAAAGTCAGAGATCACAGTTTGTATTTGGTCAAAGGTGAGAATTTAGACGTGACTTCAATTTGAATTCTTCACAGAAGTGCAAAGCAAATTTACTGAAGCTTTACTGAATAAAAGTCAATGATCGCAGTGATTTTATTGAAATAGTGAATTCATTTTGATGTTACAAATTGTGGTGCGACTGAGCTAAACATTCATTAAAAGGCATTAAAGCTGCACGCTATCATGCAATGCATTACAGCAGCCCTGTCCAGACACATGAACCGTCCACTCACACCAGTCAACACCTCGTCCCTTAGCTTCTCCCCAGTCCAGCTTTCACTTCCCATCTGCTCCTCTGTGTCTCTCTCTCTGTTTTTATCCCTCCCAGTGTAGCTCCCCCGCTGTATGAAGCTGCATAATTCCTCTGTTTATCTGGCTTCATGTTGCCCAGTAGGCTGAAATGTGACAGTTGTAGTCGCCCCACGAACAAACACACACAAACATGCAGCCCTCATTCACTTTCTCACTCGCGCTGCCGCCCACTCTCCTCCTCACTGCGTAGAGTCTGGACAGCTCAGCACAGTGCACAGTCGAGCCTCGCAGCCCCGGGACTAAGTGAATGAAAGAGAGACAATCTGAGAGAAGGAGGAGAGAGTGCAAGAGAAGAAGAATATCATCATTTGCCGTCCTTGCGTTTCTTCTCTCCTCAGAGAGCAGAATATCAGCAGAGAGGGGGGGGGGGGGGGGGGGGGGGGCAATCTTTATTACATCTGTTTTATTCATGTTGTCGACACACGTGTGATATCAGTGTATGACCACTGGACCGTGGCAGACTGCAGTGTCTGGAAAAGGGCAAGCAGCACCGCACAGCCCCCCCAGATCAACCCCCCCCCCCCACCCCCCCCCCCCCCCCCATTCTGCATCCACAATCATCTGCGCTCTGTTTCTTTTCTTTGCATCCTAATGTTGTCTGACCGTCGCTGCTGCATGTCTGTGCATCAGTCACCACCTCGCTCACTTTCTCTCCTTCCTCCTGCTTTGTTTCCTCTTTATTGTTCCACTTCTCTTCCTCGCTCTGTCTCTCCATCCACATCTCTCTTATCCCCCCCCCCCCTACTGTATGTCATGTTGGTTGGATGTCTCATATAGAAACAGGTCATCTGAGAAGCCTCCAGTGACATTGAGAAGCCAAATTGCCATGAACGTGTGTGTGTGTGTGTGTGTGTGTGTGTGTGTGTGTGTGTGTGTGTGTGTGTGTGTGTGTGTGTGTGTGTGTGTGTGTGTGTGTCACACACTGTCATCATCCCAGCACCACAGAGGCCACACAGAATTTATGTTCCCTGTTGCCAGAGCCATTCTGACCCCAGGGACTTTCTTATCATAAACTCTAACCTCAACCTGACATCAAACGTCGACCCCCGAGATAACATTGTAGTCACGATAAGGCGGCCCACACTAGTGTTGTAACTCTCCTCCGCCCTTTGGTACGCCCCAGTTCTGCACACATTTCCCCACAATAATGCACTTGTCCTACATATAGATAGCTGTAGGATGTCTGTAATTGGTCATTGGGGTCACACAGCTCCCCTGAAGGCCAGGGCGTGGTCATTCTTCTTGTTGTCCTGCTTTTAATGAAGCACAACAAACAATCAAAAGAATTGTTTACCTCCTAACCGGAGATTAGGTAGTCTACATTTACATAGCAGCAGAAATGGTGAGGATTTATTGAGCGTCGCTGTACCTTTGTGCTATAACCTACTACTCACAGCCACATCAGCTAATGGTGTATTGATTTCACCATACGCGCCCCATATGTTTATCCCCCAGGCCCTCCACACCATTCTCACTGTTTAAATAGGACATTATACATAAACACTCCTTTCAAAAAGGCTCTTTTGATTTATGACTCAAAGCCCAAGTGATGCTCAAATCGCCGGTAAGCCATTATACTTCATCACCGGTGACCCATTATTGTTTTAAAAGCAAAGCAGCGCTGGATAATGTTCTTATAATAGTTCTCATGAAGATCCTTGTTGTTCCGTAAGGCGGTGTTCTCTCTCAGTAGACGTGCACATTTAGTTTGGGTTCTCAACCTGCGGATACAGGAAGCATTATGTATAATCTCAATTATCTGTTTAATGTTTCCACACAGTGAAGTGACTTCTCCTCTCCATGGAATACGTCTGATGCTGTTTGAACAGTTTTAAACATGAATCTGATTGTGAATTGTGTCCAAAACATGTCGATCGGTTTTGACTTTCCTGCCTTTTTTGGCCTAAAGTGTCTCTGCAGCGCCGTCACCATCTCCTCTGTTAATGAAGAAGTGATGAAGACTAATCCAAGATGAATTCTCTGTTTTCCTCTTCAAAGCACCGGCACGTCTCCGTTCTGTAGCTTTCTCTCTAGTCTAATTAAAACTACGAGATTGGTTCATTTATCCGAGTCCTCATCAGAGCGCCGTTCTTTGCCACGACATATTAGGCCAATCTGTGGCGCGGCGGCAGCAGGCGGTCCATCAGCACACTGCCGGGCGCTGTGCTCTGATGTACGGCGCCGTCACCGCCGCTCTGTTGTAGCTACTGTAAGCTGAGAGCGCTAGCCCCACACTCATTTACAGCAGTAAACAATGTCGGGCACGTGCAAACCAACAGCCCCCACACGCACCCTCGCACACAATCCTCCCTCTCGCTCTGTCACTGTGGCACTTTCAGTCTTTTTTTTATTTTATATGCCTCCTCTCCCTTTTCTTTTTTTAATGAGCCGACTGTTATTAGGGCTATAAATCAGACCAATGGGCCTGATGTATAATTCACTGTGTGTACTCACCCACCCCCCAGTGGCCCTGAGGAAGCCCGCAGTGTATCACTGTCAACACGGAGCTGCACAGTGTGGTGGCTCCGTGTAACTCCGCACACACTGAAGAAAACGACTCCATGTATGCACACGCCAAACCGAGAAAAGCAACCGATTCTGCACAAATCCTGTGTGCATCGCTCCCACTGCACTCAAATACATGAACACAAGCGCGCCCCATTACACCAGCACACAACAGTAGCCATAGCACAGATCAATATCGACGTCTGGCTCTGACAGGCTCCCTATGATATGAAAGAGATCCAATTGATCCACACCCTACTAGGCCCTCATCCTCAAAAGGCCATCATTCCATTACCATTGATCTGCTGTGTGAGAGGGAGAAAGATGAAGGGGGGGTTGAGGGAATGAGGCACAGCCAGCAGAAGACTAATAAAAATTGAACCAGCCTGAAAGTGATTTCTATAAATGAGTATTTAAATAATAGCCGAGCAGCACGGCGTTATTGGTTTTGTAGAGCGATGGAAAATTAATGCAACTTAACCATTTTTCTCGACTACAAAAAGGGCTGCTGACCAGTGTATTAGTTACAGATTAATAAAAGTAGAAATTAAAGCAACCCACAGCCTCGTATTGATATTCCTCGTAGGCACTCTTTCATTGGAGCGCATTAGTTCTCCGTGACAGACTACAGCTGCGGGGGCTCTGTTCAGCCTCTAAAAAGCACTCTGTGGGAAAGGATTGATCTCTGTCTGAAGGGAAACATCATCTAATATTCATTTGAAATTGCACAAAGGTTACCAGCCTCATTTGCCTTGCAACTGTTATGCTTCACAGAGTGGTCCGTGAATGTGTTCACAGTAAGATTCAGTAATCCGCTTCACCGTCGCATCACGCCCGTGAGTTTGTCACTTCTCGTCTTTAACTGTTTTTATGTCGAGCAGCAGTTAAAGGATGTTGCCGGACATTTTTCACTGAAAATATGTTTTATGTTTCAATTTCTCCATAGCCCATTGGTGCTCTGAACCCCAAGAGGGCAGCGTTCTTTTCAGACCGATACGAGTCCTGGGAGGACGATCAGGTGCCCAAGTTCCACTATGGTACCCACTACTCCACCTCCAGCTTCACCATGATGTGGCTGCTGCGTATCGTAAGTGCAATGTGTATAAAAAGATACATTCTATTCAAATGTTTGCAGCGTTCTTGCTGTGCTTTTTATTACAGTGTTATGAAAATCATGAAAAGGTATCGATATGCAGCTGTATGCAGCTGTATGCATCTGTATGCATCTGTATGCAGCTGTATGCAGCTGTATGCAGCTGTATGCAGCTGTATGCAGCTGTATGCAGCTGTATGCAGCTGTATGCATCTGTATGCATCTGTATGCATCTGTATGCAGCTGTATGCAGCTGTATGCAGCTGTATGCAGCTGTATGCAGCTGTATGCAGCTGTATGCAGCCCCAGTTTAACTGCTGCCAATAAGAGCAGATCGACTCACGGTTCATTCTGTGGATGACGCTCTGAGGGAAAGGTCCTCAGCTGTTCATAAAGCACATGTAGAGGCGTGACATATTCACTCATTGCTTCTCTTTATATATAATGTGTCACTTTGATAGAAAGTAAGACGACCTGCACACACGTTATCTAGTGTTAATATGTAAATAGCTTGTTTTATATGTTTCCTTTCTACGGTTTCTGACAAATTCAATAAGATGTTGATCACAAAAATAATAATGTGCATCTAAAAACATGATGTGTATGTGTAGTAGTCCAGGATATTCCTTTTTCAACATCTGGATAATGAAGCTCATACAGTTTTATAAGTATAGTTATGCACAGCAGTAAGCATATTCAACTTGTGTGTCAAACTATTTATAATGGACTTTTAGATTCATATTAATCGTTTCTCTTTGGAGATTAATATCTTTAATTCATTCTTAATTAGGCACCTATTTCATAGAAACAAATGTATTTATGTAAGATTAAGAGCATATGTATGCTAAATATTACAACACATGCATATTGTCCCTCATTTATTGTTGCATATGATTTATTATACTTTACGTTGTTGCCATATAACAATGAAACAACAAACAGCAATTAAATGTCTGCCATGAAAAAAATTTTCCCCTCAAGCAAAATATTAAGATATTTGAGGAATACAAGATATTACGTGACTTGATTTATTGTGCGAGTATATGCAGTGTACATGCATCGTGCACCGAGTGCTCTCTCTGTGCCTTTTGTTGAATGGATGCCATCAATCTTTCCACACTGCACTCGGGGGAGAGGGAGGTTACTAAGTTTCTCTTTTCTGCTGTTATTGTCCCAGTAGCTCACTGTCTCAGTGACTCCCAGTAGAGTTCCCACATTGATCCCTGCACATCATTAGCAGGCTTACTCTAAAGCCACTTTACCAGGAACCCTCACTTATAACTCTCATCAGAGGAACTGAAAACTACTTGGGCAATAACTGTGAACTATATTTTGGGGGGATTTCGTGCCCATAATCCTATTCTGTTGTTTTAACTGCGATACAATGTGGTTAATAACCTCGTACACTTTTAAACAAATGAGACGCTCGTCATGTCAGAGTGAACTTAATTAGCCATCTTCAGTATTCGTAGCTGTGGCCCAGCATATTGTGTCCGTGTCACTTGGGGGCTATTGCGTCAGAGAGACAGCTATTGATCTTTCCTAACAAGATTATACATGATTAGAAGTGCGTCGGTAGCATCAGTGTATTGGTTTTAGTAGCTCACTGGGATTATTTCACCAGTTCATTTTGGGATTCCAGTTTGTTGGAGGGCGAACAAAGAGATTCTATTCCAACAGTCACAAGAGGTGTTTCCATTGACGGCAGCTGAACCAGAGCTCAGATTTCAGGCATTTCTGTTGTAATCAACAGGAACCCTTCACCACGTTCTTTCTGAACTTCCAAGGAGGGAAGTTTGATCACGCTGACCGCACCTTCTCCTCAGTGTCCCGCGCCTGGAGGAACTGCCAGAGAGACACATCTGATGTTAAGGTACGTGAGATAAAGGAGAATAAATCCCCATCCTCTACAGACGAAGAAGAAAAGGTTTCAAAAGAGTAACGTCCAGTCACTACCAATCATTGTCCCGATGCAATGAAAGCTTCGTGGTCTTCTGATCAAAGCGTTGGACTAATCCTCATCTGTCCCAGCCGTCTGTCTCAGATTCAGCCAGCTATAACCTGGACTTGAATCCCTGCCCGCTGGGCCCCCAAACTCTACTGAGCGGTTGTATCTGCCCCTGCAGCAGCTCAGGTCATTCTCATACTGAAGGCCTTCTTACCCCCAGTGCACACTTTAACTGCACTCCTAAAACATTTACGACTACAGTCAGACATTCTATGTCAAAGCTGGGTTTTGCGTGGTCTCCTGGCACTGGGTCACTGGATGGGGGAACAGCGGTGGTGTTGGGGGTTTTGACGCTTGATTGCGTTCCCCCCCCCCCCCCCCCTCACATCCCGCCGATAAAACATATGGATTGTGTTACTACGTAGCTGGCCGTTGCTTGATTGCGAAAGCCCAACGAGAGCCGTCGTTTGCTCTCAGTCTAGACCTGTCGATGTGGATCAGACTGTGAGAGCTCAACCGCACATCACAATAAAGGGAATCTGCACCACATCGCTTTGTTTCCATGTTCCGTTTGGATTTTTTGCATATTTTGAATGAGAGTCCGTCGACTTTATCCACTCGGACGCACACATTCATGTTCAGGCAAAAGAGGAATTAGGGATGAGATGTATCAATTTAGTATGCTAAGTACACCATTTAGCTTTAGCATTGGAGCCATTGATAGCAACCCTCTGTCCCTGCCGGAGGGCGAAAAGCCCCAGTGTTTTCATACCCCACTGGTAAAGAAGGAGTGATAATAGGTTACAACACCCAGATTCAATGTGTCTCTAGCCTGGGTGACGCTAGCGTGACCTCCAGTCCCCAATCCCCTGACCCCTAGCTCCAGCCCGAAGGCATCGGAGGGGGAGAGAGAAGAGCAGAGGGGTTAGAGGTAGCAACAGTGGAAGTGTAGCAAAGCAGCCCAGAGGCCAGAGCCCCTTCCAGTGACCCATGACAGGACAGGATTGGGGATCAGAGGGGCTGGCCTCTGACCAGGCCGGAGCAAAGGGGCCACTGCACATAATGGTCCATGCAAGGCAGGCTTGAGTGTTGGGGAGCGAAGCCCTCAAGGGGGTGTGTGTGTGTGTGTGTGTGTGTGTGTGTGTGTGTGTGTGTGTGTGTGTGTGTGTGTGTGTGTGTGTGTGTGTGTGTGTGTGTGTGTGTGTGTGTGTGTGTGTGTGTGTGTGTGTGTGTGTGTGTGTGTGTGTGTGTGTGTGTGTGTGTGTGTGTGTGTGTGTGTGTGTGTGTGTGTCCTGCCACCTCCAGCTCAAATTTACAGCAGGCTGCAGCCAGTGAACCTGGGTGTGCTGGAGGCCTCGTTAAGAGGTTGACCTTTAGTTCGAGGTCGGGTTTTGTGGAGTGAGGAGATTTCAGAAGTGAGGAAGTGCCGTGTTGTTTTAAACCTGTGTGTGTGTTTGCTCATTTGATTGGATGTTTTCAGCCCATTGATGAGAGCTGGATGTATTGTGCAGCATGTGATTGTTTGAGTGTATTTGTAGAGATCATGTTGCATGAGACCAGGCTCTGGAAAATCGGTTTAAAAAAAATAAATAAAAAAGCTTAAACCTGCTACTGGGACTCAAGCTTTAGTATTTGTATGCTGCCATGCTGTCATCATTGCTGCTCGCATGGCAGACTAGAGCATGACAGCTTGAGGTTGAAGTTGGACCGTTGATCTCTGATGTCAGACTGTCTACAGGTCTACAGGTTCACATCCTTCTCTCCTTGTCGTCAGACAGCAGGGCTGTCAATAAATCGACTAATCGTACCATCAAATCCTGAGATATTGACTACGATTCTTCTTTTACTACGTTGAAGTGAAGAATGACGTCATGCTTTTTGTTAGAGTACATTTTGAGACGAAAGGAGAACATCGTATATTATCCGTTTTAATATCCACAATATTCCTTTTACACTCTTTTTAAACTCTTGACATGAAGCAGCCGTCCTTGTATTCCATAATCAGTGAGACGTACCCACAATAACAAGTTCACCGTTGAGGCCTGGGGGGCTGTATGGATTCATCTTCATGCTTTAAGCTCAAACTCAATGTTTACATTCATCAAGTTCTGCTTTGTTAAGAAGACGAATGGCTAAACATCTGGATCTGCATCTCATGTCACAACTGCATTTCTCTTCAGTTTGACAATCCTTTGTGTTGTTTGGACAGTCGAATCAAATCATCACAGTGGGGGGGGGGGGGGGGGGGGGGCTTTATCTGCTGCTTAGATACAGACGAAGCAAACGAGTACCGAGTAATGAAAGCACACAGACGTATTTGACATCTTCTGTAGCGGCCAAAGCACCACTGCAGGCAGCAGACAGTAATGTAACAGTAATGTAACTACCATCAGTGTTTAAGTGTTGAATCGTCTCTGAACTGGATTCATACAGGGACCCCCCTGTGTTTCACTATTACTGATACTTCTAACTTCTTCAGCTCCTTAATACTCAGACGTGTTCAAGTCCTTCCTGAGTCTGAGGGCTGCTTGGTGATAGTTTCAGAAGCATCATCATGTTACCCATTACTAACCCTGTGTCAGCTGTTCAGGGGACTCTTTAAATGGTAACACTGTTGATATCATCACTTTTGTGCTGGTAGCTTGTTGTAATAATCCAGTGTGTAAGTTTAACTGTATCTCTGTGCTTCGTGCAGGAGCTGATCCCAGAGTTCTACTACCTCCCCGAGATGTTTGTCAATGCCAACGATTACAACCTGGGAGTGATGGAGGACCGCACCGCAGTCTCCAGCGTGGAGCTGCCACCGTGGGCCAAGAGCCCGGAGGAGTTTGTGCGCATCAATCGCCTGGTAAGGAACACGGACAGAAGCTCCACATTCATGCACAACCTATAGGCGTCAACAAGAAGTGTTGTTGTAGTCCAGGTGGTCATTATTTTTAATTTCTAATATCTATAAGTTGCTAACACACATTTCCACGTAAACATTTCCACCTCTGCCTCATAACCCAGACCAGCTGAAGGTTTCTGCTCCTCCTGTTTTAGCTGCTAAATGCTAATTCAAAGAGACGTGTTATTTCCTGTTGGTCTCACGGTTCCTCCTGTTACCTGAGCCTCCCGCTCCTCCGACATGCCCCAGCTCTCAGATTGCCGTGTTGGCGAAGTGATCCAACATCACCTCACCTCCTATCCCTCACCTCCTATCCCTCACCTCCTATCCCTCACCTCCTATCCCTCACCTCCTACCCCTCACCTCCTACCCCTCACCTCCTATCCCTCACCTCCTATCCCTCACCTCCTATCCCTATCCACCTCCATCTCTCTCTCTGCGCTCGCTCTGTCCACACACATCTGGTGCGTGTGTGTGTGTGTGTGTGTGTGTGTGTGTGTGTGTGTGTGTGTGTGTGTGTGTGTGTGTGTGTGTGTGTGTGTGTGTGTGTGTGTGTGTGTGTGTGTGTGTGTGTGTGTGTGTGTGTGTGTGTGTGTGTGTGTGTGTGTGTGTGTGTGTGTGTGTGTGTGTGTGTGTGTGTGTGTGTGTGTGTGTGTGTGTGTGTGTGTGTGTGTGTGTGTGTGTGTGTATCCCGTTTCTGATCTCCCCTTCAGCCCAGAGCAGAAACATTCAGTGGACATGCATCTCGGATGTTGTCAGACTTGCTGTCATATTTTCATTGTAGATGTTCTCTCGTCTTACACACACACACACACACACACACACACACACACACACACTCTTTGGATCAGACTACCTTGCTCTGCACTAGAAGGTCAGAATCAGCTCCAGATAGATTTATTGTTTCTGTTTGTTCATCATTGATACTTTTAGTTTCTCATGTTTTAATACTTGATATGAGTTTTACTGATACTCGAAGGCCACGCTGTCCTTCTGCAGAGACGGGTACAATTCAAGAGGAGAATAAGAATCTACAAAACCAAACCATAGGTTGCAATGCAAATAATTCTGACAGTATTTTAGTGTTGTTGTTTGCCACATTCCCTCTGAGGAACGTGTTTTGGGTGAAAGCAGCTTCCTGTTGTGCGCCCACAGTAGTAATGTGTGCTGATGAGGCCGGTGTGCTCTGTGACCTGTGTAGTCGTGTGGTTGGGTCTGTTAACCAGCCTGCTGATAGGACCAGGCCCCGATCATTAATCACACACTTCTGTCAGCGCGGTCGGTATCGGGGGGGCTGCTGGTGTAGGTGGCATGTTGTTTCACAGTGTTGTTGGAACTTCATCTGGACTAAAGAAGGAAAATACGGCAACATGTTTCGTCATCTGCTGTCGTGTCGGGTAGAAACGGTTCGTCTGTCACGTGTTCAAGTCATTTATGTTTTCTTCTAATATATGAAGATATGCTGCATTGTCATGTTAATACCTGACAGAAACCATGTTTCTCAGACCTTTAATAGACTAAATGAAGACATTAATGAATGTTTTTATTGTCGTACTGTTTCACCATCTTAAATAAGTAAATATTGTTTAATATACAGAAGTAGAACGTACTCACCTTTACAATATTTGTAATTTGCACATTATTATTGAACACACTAAAAATCAGTCGGAGCAGAATCACTGGAGAAAGTTGAAAGCATGTGAGTGTTAATGCGCTTTGTGCTCCTGGAAGCACAAAGCGGCTTTTCATTGCCCGTTTAAGTGCTGCAGTCTCATCTACCTCTGCTCCCTCCATCTCCTCCGGTCCTTTCCTTTGTGCCCAATTTAGCAGTGCAGAGGCAGTTTAGACTTATCCAAATGGTCTCCGCTCATGCACAGCTACCTGCTAGTTACTGCTCTCAGGCTGCGGTTTTCTCTCTCTACTCTGTGCGAATTGAGATATTGATCCAGCGTGCAGCCGAGCCCAGGAGGCAGGTGTAGATGTAGGGAAACACAACGAGGAGCTTTCTGGGGTTTCATAAAGGTACCGTTAATAACAACATCAACACACACTGTTGGTTTGTAAATTGCTGATCAGTTATCCTTTGGTAGTATTAGAGAGTCAGACAATATTCCGTCACATTGATCCGTTCCTGCTAGACGTTGGCTCCTCTTCTCAATGGTGGTCCGACATTAATATATTTTTATGTAAATGTTTCATGCAAATGAGTTTGATCAGTGAACTGCACATTGTCGGTATAGGGTTACATTAGTCTTTGAAAGGTAACGCTCGTGCAGCACGTTTTTACAGTACTACGGTACATTTGCAGACGGAGTACAGGAGGGTGGACAGGAAGGATAAAGGATCAAATGTGGCGAGGACGAGAGGTAGAGGGAGGGATGTGTGGGTGGACAGGTCTCTGGTCGTGACAGATAGCTGGCATTAGAGGGTGTCAGCTGGCAACTGTGGTTCTGTTGGGAGAGAGATGAGCATGGTGGAGAAGAGAGAGGAAGACCGAAGGAGTTAATGGGCTGTTTGGCTCTCTTTAGCTCGTCTGCTGCTAATGGCCTCGCAACACACGGATACACAGCATGAGAGAACACGCAAACACACGCAAATGCACACACGCTTACGAACACACACATGCCTGCTGTCTCCACTCTGGTTATGAGCCCGAGATGATTAACAGCTAATTAGGGCCCAATCTGGAAAGGCCATTAAAAGCCTCTCACAGTAAAGGATTGTGCTGCTGTGCAAAACGGCAGCTTGTTTCTGTTGTTGAGGGAGAGTCGGCTGGTAATGAAAGAAAAAAAGAAATCCAGCAGAAGATATAAACATTACATCAAACTGTAGCCTGGTTTATATTGCTCTGGTCTTGGAAGTGTCACAGTTCATCACTAATGTTTAGTAAAAACTGCAAATGTGCGCCTCTACAGATTGTTGTTTGACCTCTGGCTCACAACACTGGAGGCTCAAAGGCTCCGGTTCAGTTGGAAAGCGTGAGTTTGACATGTTTAGGAATGGTTGGATTTTAGACAGACTTACTGGAGACAAAGCGCCTTAAGTCAAGCATGCACCTTCACTACACTAAAGTGTCTACAGTATACTTAAATGCTTGCTTGTAAAGGCACACTCCCTTCTTCTTGACCCATCACGCAGAGACAGCGGGTCTCGAGGCGGCATGCCACAGAGATCAGGGGCTTCTTGTTGTTTCTACCAGTAGGTCGAAGGAGAGGTTAAGAACTTGATCCCCCCTCCACCAGATAACTACATGTCTCTGGGCTCTGTCAGCCTGTCTGACATTCCACTATATATGACCACATCTCACTTCTCAGGTCTGCTAACCATTAGAGCCATAGCAGGTGATCCTGTGTATGTGCTCGTATCGATGTTTACATGTGCTGTCGTGTGTCTGGGCTTCACTGTAGCTGCTGATATGGAGCAGCCGTACCCACCGTCTGTTATAGAAGACATCTCCTGATGCCAATTAGTGGAGCAGCGGGTCATAGAACTCACGGTTCGGATCGTACCACGGATCGGAGTCACGGATCGGAGTCACGGACCGGAGTCACGGACCGGAGTCACGGACCGGAGTCACGGACCGGAGTCACGGACCGGAGTCACGGACCGGAGTCACGGACCGGAGTCACGGACCGGAGTCACGGACCGGAGTCACGGACCGGAGTCACGGACCGGAGTCACGGACCGGAGTCACGGACCGGAGTCACGGACCGGAGTCACGGACCGGAGTCACGGACCGGAGTCACGGACCGGAGTCACGGACCGGAGTCACGGACCGGAGTCACGGACCAGAGTCACGGACCAGAGTCACGGACCAGAGTCACGGACCAGAGTCACGGACCAGAGTCACGGACCAGAGTCACGGACCAGAGTCACGGACCAGAGTCACGGACCAGAGTCACGGACCAGAGTCACGGACCAGAGTCACGGACCAGAGTCACGGACCAGAGTCACGGACCAGAGTCACGGACCAGATCGGCACAAAAGACAAAAGTCAGCAGATATAACTTTTAGAGATCCCTGATCGTGTTTTTTGCCGATCATTGATGATCCGTATTGGCAGATCCAGATCCCTTTGTTTGATTATAGCAGCTGTTGTAAACGGGTCATAATTCATCTCTAATATCTATTCATGTTGTTGTGAAAACATCTCCTTCAAACAACTGGATTTATGTGAACGCATCATGAGAACGTTTAATTTACCGTCGCCCAATACTCGTTTTCATTGAACAGAGCCTGAACGCATCATAATGTAGCTGAACCTTCGTTGGCCGTTAGCGGTGCTGCTATGGTTACTAGCTCTCCTGTCAATTCAAATACCGATTGTTTACAATGTAAAAAGCATAAATGCCGATGTCCTGATCTGTGATGTTAACGATAAACTGTAATTAATCTGCAGTTCATCTGCGTGGGGGGGGCGACAGATCTCTTTTCCTTTCTGTGGACGGTGGCGTCACCATCGAACCCATTTGAACTCTACGGGGTCCGTTTGCTGCCCATAGTTCACACGTTTGGTTCCCTTCCATCATCTGCGCTCTTGTAGTGCTGCTGATAGACCTGCAAACCACACACATGGGAGAGACGGGCAGCACATTACTTTGGGCCTTTTCCTCTTATAAAGCAACTGCTCACTCACAGCAGTGACAGAGAGATCACTTGAACTGCCCTCAGACGGAGTGAGAGACTCTGCTCCTGTTGAGTGATGGGTCAGAAGTTGATACTGAGAGATTTGACCACAGGTCACCACCACATGCAGTAAACCTTCACTGTAAGTAGCCAACACAGCTCTGCTCTGTGGATGTTAGAGCCTCTCAAAGTAGTCCTGTTAACCCTGGTGTGGTAACTGTTACAGGGTTGATATCTGTGCTGTGATTAGAGTATGTGATGCAGGCGTGGGACCATATGACTGGAGTAACAGTGAAGACGGGTGTCACATGTTACTTTCATTGATTACCAATTGGAATACGCAGGAAGTGGTGTCTTATTCTAATCATGTAAATGGTGGCTACAGCTTTACCTTTGCTGCAATGCAACAATGGATCCTCTGACAAATGTAAACCCCTTCACTAACCTAGCAGAAGTCTTAACCTAACCTAACCTAGCAGAAGTCTTAACCTAACCTAACCTAACAGAAGTCTTAACCTAACCTAACCTAACAGAAGTCTTAATTCATGACTCTGTAATTACTGGAGCTACCGAACCATTGAAGACGAGCACAGTGATCGTTTACCAAGATGGAGCCTTGCCTGATATCAGAGTTGTGAACTAGTTTCACTCCGTCCACTTGAAGTCAGTGGAGCGGACGGATTCAAAGGTCTGGACCCGGGCGAGATGGAACCCTGAGAATCAACACTCTACTGGTTCAGTCTCAGCTGCTCTCAGACACTTTTGAATCCCAGTAGTAGTAGTTGGACACGATAATGGTGATCTGTTTCACGGAGCCTCACTCCTGGTCTTCCAGCTGTTAATGTGTCGCCCCACAGTAAACATCTCCTGCTCAGCGCTAACAGACAAATGTCACATTAATATGAGCCAAACCCCATATCCTCTCATATCAGCCTCTTTGAAAGTTCTGTTCTGAACTTTGTCCGTTTTATGTGCTGACAGCCGTTCACACTCACAGAAACTACGTCATCGAGACGAGTCCATTATCGTACAGTTCATGATCGAGGAAGAGGGGGGGGGGGGGGGGCTTTGTGTGCTATTTGCATTGAAGACTGAACGTCATTATGCAGAATGTCCGGTGGCTGTATACAATCTGAGGAGCGCTGCATACAGTAGACAAACACAACACATCGGACCACCAGCTACAGAAGGTCAAAGATCGTTGCTGTTTACATTCACCGCTCATCCGCACCACACTGTGAATAGACAGCCGCTGGGACGCACATGATGCCGTTCCCACCAGCCTCCACGTCTTCTCCTCACAGGGACCTCGTGGGGATTCATGTGTGAGCTGAGGTAAACCACTGCGAGGACCAGTCGCTAACCACTAAGATATACTTACGCACTTGTGAATGAGTGAGTGAGTGGAAACCTTAACGTGGTCGAGCCCAGTATGGCCCCATGTAACAGAACACACTTTGCCATGTTAGCCGAGCGCTAATCTATTCCCCCGGTGTCTCCTCTGGAAGCCTTGTTGTTGGACGGGAACACGTGGGGTACGGGGTTCATCTGGCTAATGTCAGGCAGCGCTCACTGTAGGGGTATTGTCATGCATAAGGGAAGACATGTTTACTGTGTGCTCGGTGTTTTACGAGCTGTCCCCCCTTCTTCTCTGCCTCCCCCTCTTCCCTGTCCGTCTCCCCTTCCTCCTCTTCATCCTCCTCTTCAATGACGTAATGGAGGAGGCCAATGAGAGCCTGAGAAATGGGATGATCTACTGCTGCTGACACACTCACTCACTAATGTTGTCCTTCTCCCTTTTCCTGTACTCCTCCATTTCATTTCTCACAAAGTCTGCCGAGTTGTTTTTCCCTCTTACAGTATTCGTCCATTTTCACACTCCTTCATTCCAGCGCTGGACGTCTTGTGTCGTCATGCTTGTGTCCTGTCCAGCATTGACAGCAAGTATTTTAAATATGTAGAAACACACACAATGAATAACCCTCTATCATAAGGCGACATGATAGAAAAATCATTTTAGTATTTGTGATGTTTGCTGATATCGATATCAGAACATTAAAGATGGAAAACAACTAAACAAGTTCCAGTGAGCATCAAACTCTTCATACTGTGTGAAATAATAAATACAATAGAAAGTTAATAAATGATGATGTGGAGTTAGACATTACATTTACCTAACTAACTAATTAGTGACATTAGTGACATCATAAGGGCTGCAATTGATTTTATTTAATTATATATTAAAAACTAAAATATATATAAAATAAACAAAATATTATTTCATTAATAGTTTGTGGCATCAGAAAGAAATGCTTATTATAATATCATAATTATAAAATGTATTGCTTTTGATGATGAGTCCAAAACCCCAATTAATTTAATTGACCTCGATGTCGGACCAAGAAAACAATCTTCTTCCTTCAACCATCAAGTCTTTGGCCTTTTGACTCGTTGTTGTTATGTTGCTTATATATTTGGGGTGCATTTACCTTTTAAGGGTCAGATGTACTTCCTTTTGTTCCCCACACACACACACACACACACACACACACACACACACACACACACACACACACACACACACACACACACACACACACACACACACTCCTTGAAGGTTTCCTACACTGGAGCTGATCAGTTGAGCCGCTCATCATCTCCACTGTGTGTTGAGAGGCCTCCACCCCTTCAGACAGACGGAGAGACCGTCCAGTCCTCCAGCAGACTCTTTAATCGTCTGAGACGACTGTGCTCCTCTCAACAGCTATCCAAATATTCCCTCAGTCGGCACGCTCCTCAGCCGTCCTCAGCGGCCCTCCTGTGTTTAATCAGCTCTGACTGTTGACTTAGCTTTGCTCACTTCATCCTGTTGTGGACGTGTCTCGTGGAGCTGGTGATGTACTTGCTAGCTTGTTAGCCTCTCTGTGTGGTTGGACTCTCTGCTGTTGAGACTTCAGCAGACGCTTGTGGAATAGATCTCTTCTCATTGTTGTTGTCAAAATATTTTCTTCCAAATATTTTTTTTAAATATTACATTTAAGGCTTTATTTCCACTTTTGCAGATCATCATAATTTGCTGCATTGCATCATATTGTTTGTTATGATCAACACCGTTACTGCCTTGACGTTTCATCCTTTACTTCTCAATCAGCATTGTTTACTCCGTTGTCGGTGCTGTAAATTGGACCACTTCCTCAGTCTACGCTACACCATTCGTCTGACTAAAACCAAATCCACCGTGACATGTTTGTTTTGGGGAGATACTTCCCCAATCACTGCTCATTCTGCTTCTTTTCACCCCATGACATGAGATTCCTGCTTTTCAAGTGGCTGGAGGAGTGAGCGGGAGACGGAGTTTCAGGTTCCACTTGCCAGCGAGTGTCTCCGTTGACCCATAGCCAGAACTCTCACAGTTGTGACCTATCTAATTAGTAGAGCAGGAAGGGGGGGGGGGACTGAAGTAACGCACACAACCCATCTGGGGCTCTCGGGTGTGTGTGAATATGGGAATAAAGGAAATGGTTTGTTAGCTGTGCGGCTGCTCCAAGGCTCTCATTCCTTACGTCACCCGTTGCTTTTTCCCCTCTCCCATGTTGGGAGGCCCCCTCTCCCCCTCTCCCCCTCTCCCCCTCTCCCCCTCTCCCCCTCTCCCCCGGCTGGCAACAGGCTTCCTCTGCCTGCTTCAGAATGACAATCGGCTTCTCATTTACAACGAGCTAATAAGCCCTTTAATCAGAGTGCTTGTCAACCTCGGGGCAAGGCAACTCCAGAGGAGTTGATCCAAAGGATCAGATGACTGGAAGAAAGAGCATGGAGGGGAAAACAGAGCAGCACTTAGAGAGGAAGAATGAGGAGAAGGGAAAAGGAAAGGGGCTGTTGAACTTGGAGGAAGAAGAGAGAATCGAAACGAGCGATAATAAACTTGTGTTACGGTGAGAAGAAGAGAGCTTCCGCTCAGGTCGACGTCTGTTGTACTTGGAAACACACACATTTAATGAAACGCTCAATAAGAATACAATACGACTCAATGAAACGTAGACTCTGTGGTTCTGCAGCGCATGTCTCCTCCATGTGAAGGAGCATGATAGACTCTGTGGTTCTGCAGCGCATGTCTCCTCATGTGAAGGAGCATGATAGACTCTGTGGTTCTGCAGCGCATGTCTCCTCATGTGAAGGAGCATGATAGACTCTGTGGTTCTGCAGCGCATGTCTCCTCATGTGAAGGAGCATGATAGACTCTGTGGTTCTGCAGCGCATGTCTCCTCATGTGAAGGAGCATGATAGACTCTGTGGTTCTGCAGCGCATGTCTCCTCATGTGAAGGAGCATGATAGACTCTGTGGTTCTGCAGCGCATGTCTCCTCATGTGAAGGAGCATGATAGACTCTGTGGTTCTGCAGCGCATGTCTCCTCATGTGAAGGAGCATGATAGACTCTGTGGTTCTGCAGCGCATGTCTCCTCATGTGAAGGAGCATGATAGACTCTGGTTCTGCAGCGCATGTCTTCTCATGTGAAGGAGCATGATAGACTCTGGTTCTGCAGCGCATGTCTCCTCATGTGAAGGAGCATGATAGACTCTGTGGTTCTGCAGCGCATGTCTCCTCATGTGAAGGAGCATGATGTTTCACCGTCACACACACTGAATCTGGTTTTCAGGATGTTTTGATCGGCTTGTTCTTAAACAGTCATTTTACTGTATACAAACCTGACGTGTGTTTGCTTTATTCATCCGTAATCGATACCAAAGGAAACAGTCTGCCGCTGACAACACGCTGCATACATGTGCATTCGATTACACCCCCACGCCAGTGACACACGCGCGGGCACATGCGTGTGCGCTCGCATCGCCGTTGGCATTCAAATGAGGGGATTGATTTGTTAAGTGACATTTTAACATCCTTACGGACAGCTCTCTGTAAGTCCTTAAAAGGGTTTTTTAGGACCAATGAGGGAAGGAGGAGAGCATTCAGTGTCACCTCGTTAAAGCCAAAGTGAAATCCAGCTCAATCCGGACCATAAAGCTCACCGCGAACAACAGCGAGGCACAGAAACTCCTCAGACCTGTGGCGTGGACGGACACCTTTACTTTGAGGAGAGAAATCACTAAAAGAAGTGAAAAGTAAAAAGGGATGAAAGTGTATCGCAGCAGAAAGGGACTCCTGAGTAATCCTGGTTTAATGTCCACCAGCTGGGTAATTACAATCATTTGGTGTCTGATGTCTCTAAGGACAGCCTCTCTCTCTAAAGAGTAACGTATCGATAGACACAGTCAGACTGTCATTCTTTGAGTGTTTTAGGCTTTAAATTCACAATCCTGCTGCAGATGTTTCAGAAGGAAAGAATCAAAGTAATCTGAGACTGAGACACACAAGTCTTGTTAATTATCGCGGCCCTCCAAACTGACTGGCAAGCAGAAATAAGCGTTACGGTACATTCTAGAGAGGAATTAGAGATCCCCATTTAAATACCTCGGTGCTTTGAAGGATTAAGGTAAAGATTACAGTTTCTTATGTAGGAAAATATTACAAATGATTGTTTCCATTGGGAAGAAGTCCCAGCACACAACAGAGGGACTCCGCTGTGCTTCAAAGGTGTACTTTGTCAAATCCTTAACAATAGAAATGTGGGATTCCAGTGACTTCTACCCCCTATCAGCATTTACATAAAGAATGCTAAATTATTCATTAATTATCAGAGAGTCCCCTGTGGATAAGGATGACACATACACTGGCTGCTAATTGGCCCATCAATAATCCTGCTGCTTCTCCTGAAGTGGCACCAGATCCCACCTCAGGAATCTGCTATCTGCTCCGACCTTCTGCCACACTATTCCCACTATTCCCACTGAGACGCCACAGAAGGAGACGTTTCCACACCTGCTCACCTGGAATGTTGGTACATGCTTGAGTTCTGTCCTTTACTTTCTGCTTGTCCATCAAGTAGCATCATTTCCTCACATGCAGGCTTGTGACGTGACATTCGGTATCGTACTATACTCGATACCTTAAGGTTTCACTGAAATAACGCAGCACCCAGTAGTATCGGAAAGTCTCCATTCAAACGATAGTTGATACTTGAATTAGATTTATTTTTTCTACCCAGATCTAGAAAAAAAAGACTATTTGTATGGTTTTGTTCGCAGCCAATCAACGCCAATGTTTTGCCTTAATACGACTTGTGATTGTCCCACTACAGTCCATACAGTCTGAGGTGAGGTTCAGTGGGACGAGATGCCATCAAACTAAACTGCCCACATTCAGGGTCAGACTATAGCTCTCCTTACTTCCATCCAGCCTGATTGTTGTCTGAGCGGTGAGAGAACATTTCTTTGAGAGAGCTTTGAAGAACGGCGATCAAGGCGGTTTACTGTATCCCTCAGGCGGAGGCAGGTAGTCTCTGGATCTCAGAGATCCGCTGAGGTTAACTTCAGTCAGACAAAAGGATCAGCAGCACTCTGACAGACCAAACAAATAGGATAACACACAGTTCTACACTTACAATGCAGCACACACACACTAATGCGTACGCTCTCCAAATGGTACACGCAAGTGATTTCCATAAAGGCCTCTTGAGAGGGAGCAGCAATAACATGGCCGCTCTTTGTTTCTCCGTGCTGATTGACAGTAGATTGCACTGCACATTAAATGCCCATCAGGCCCAGCTTTAGTTTTAGAAACAGGGGAGCAGGGCCCGTCAAAGGTCAATCCTAGCGCATAATGAACTGATCTATCTCACACACACACACACACACACACACACACACACACACACACACACACACACACACACACACACACACACACACACACACACACACACACACAACTGAACCCCTCTCTGCCTGCTATTAAAGGGAGTTTGAATAAAGAGTGTTCCCTGGCTTGTAATGTAACATTCATAAAAGATAATTGCTTTATGACACAAGCCTTTAAACGCTCTTAATACTGTGACTCTGCTGATGCCGGGGGAACAGAGAGAGTCTAACCTGTCTCAGGCTGTTCTGGTTTATCTTAATGCTAAATGTTCCCACAGAGTGTCAGGTTGTCAAGTGAGTCACACAAAGAATAGACGGATCTCTCTCCATCTGCTAATTGTGTTAACTCTACAGCTCTCAGAGCAGTGATTGCATCTAAGTGGGGCAATGTCCAAAGTGTGTGTGTGTGTGTGTGTGTGTGTGTGTGTGTGTGTGTGTGTGTGTGTGTGTGTGTGTGTGTGTGTGTGTGTGTGTGTGTGTGTGTGTGTGTGTGTGTGTGTGTGTGTGTGTGTGTGTGTGTGTGTGTGTGTGTGTGTGTGTGTGTGTGTGTGTGTGTGTGTGTGTGTGTGTGTGTGTGTGTGTGTGTGTGTGTGTGTGTGTGTGTGTGTGTTAAAGCTATGAACCAGACCGTTACAGTAAGAGTTATAAAATACTCGACTGTCTTTATTGAAACGTTCTTCTCTTAAATGTAAAATGTTTTATTTTTTGATACACGGAGCTAAAGAGCAACGCCTCTCCACTGACTGGATCTTATAGGCTGATGGAGAATTAACAATTCTAGAAGTACCCAATAAAAAGTCCATCAATACATACGTACGTTATCAGCTATGGACACAAATCAATAATGTTTTCCAATAGCTTTCCACCCACATGTGCACATAATTACCCTCCTACATGGGGCTTAAGACACGTATTGGTTGATAACAAAAATGTATTTTAGTGTCATTCTCAGCCCTAGTTAGCATGTTAGCATGTTTCCACACATTAAACCTGAAAACCTTTCATGTCTTCGTCATCGTTCCCATTGTGGAGTTCTCTTGTGTTCTCTCCTCGACGCTTGTATTGTGAAGCCGCTCATCAGTTCAGATTATAGAATGTGTGAAGGCATCAAGGATTCAGTCCTTCCTCAAGTTGCAGTAAAAACATCATCGTAGCTCCGGAGCGCACGGCCTCGTCTTCATACCCGTGCTTTCCTTTCCTGATTGAAAGTTGTAATTAAGAGAGTCTGGAAGGATTAGATGCAGAATGAGCTGTCAGAAAGTCACATTTAAGTGAGGGATGCGTTGGTCTCTGCAGTAAAAATTTAAATGATATAAATTGCCATTTAAGTGTAGCGAGGGCTAATGTTTTGTCACAAATTAATGTGACACAAGGCAGCAATGACAATCAAGGGCTGCCTCATTCTAATTTGGTCGTGTTTAGAGGGCTTTTGTGAGGCGACAGCTTTACACAAATTAACACAATTGCCTGTTTTTATGAGGAAACCATAAATGTTTTTTCCCCTCCTTTGCCGGCTAATGAGGAGAGAAACAGCTTGTATCTCAGCGTTATGGCGACGCAGAGACGTCTGCAGAAGAGCAACACGGTGCTCTTATCCTCCCACGAGCAGCAGAGGAAAGAACAAAGACGGAGGCTCAGATGGCTCCCTAATGAACTGCAGGAGTTCTCTAATGTTTTCATGTTCCCATATGATCAGATATGGATTTACTCTGCTTTTTGCTCATTATAGAAATCATTGGCAGATTCTGTCACAGGAGCAATTAGAAGGATATTCTGCTTCCTCCGAGGAATTGATCTTCGTGGGGCATTAGTAATAACTGCAGTAATGGGACGAGGAACACGCAGCGTTTGGTTCTAGTCTGTTCTGCAGCTGTTGACATTAACAGTAGTCCTAATCCTCTGTCCTCCTTCATTACAGGCTCTGGAGAGCGAGTTTGTGTCCTGCCAGCTCCACCAGTGGATCGATCTGATCTTTGGCTACAAGCAGCAAGGACCTGAAGCCACCAGAGCCCTGAATGTGTTCTATTATCTGACCTACGAAGGTGCAGTCAACCTCAGCTCCATCAACGACCCCATGCTCCGAGAGGTGAGGCTTGTACACCATACAGTACCTCGTGTATGATCAACCTTTGATCAAAAACGTGTGCTTTACACGGTACAACATCAGAATCATCAACGTGTTCATCAGCAAAACAATAAGAGCAATAGCACTATTCATAAAACAATAATTAAGATCAAGATGACATACAACATAGTAAAAACATTCAAACAACTGGATAGCGAAGGCTCGACAATAAGTCTTAAAGAAAGAGGCCGCACATACACATTTACTGTATGTACTCCTCGGCTGGCGTTCCTCCCTTGACGGATCAGCTGAGTAAGGGGAAAAACATCATATTACAGTAAGTACACTTGAGCGTGAGCACTCTCAGATGGATGCTTAATCTGACTATATTACAAAAGCATCTGTCCGTTCAGTGCATCTGTATTTCAGGGATGTTTCTGATGCCATTAGCCGTGTTAAATTGGTTGTAGAATGGCGTGGGAGAGGTAAGCAGCTAACAATCTACCGGCAGGTATTGCTGAGCAAAGCCTTTTCCCTGTGATACCTCTGAAAGCACTCCACCAAGTGTTCCACTTTAACGCCTTAAAGCCTCCTACTCGGCTTTCATTCATTATTCATCCGCCTCACTTTGAACCGCACACACAAGTTACACTGACCTGCAGAGAAGAAACCACACAAAACGCAACGCTGAAGAGAAAAACAAAGCTAGCTTCCCCACGAGCCAAACACCGGCCTGACAGCGTCACCACGAGCCAGCAGCAGGCCGGTGGAGCCGGCTCCCATCCGCCTCTTTGACCTCTAAGTAGTCCAACAGCGTCAGAGTGTCGTCGCTGGGCTTTATGAAGGAATTCCACTTCATTACAACTTGTTTCTGATTTTTCCAGTTTAAACGGGCAATGAAAACAGTTCATGCACCAAAGTGCTGAGATCTGGAAACACAGACGTCTTAATCAATTCATTCTCAAAAAGTGAAACTAAGTATCTAACCAGGGTGTGATTGTCCCACTGCTTGTGTTTCTTGCCCTACCGATGGGAATGAACAAGTCGTAATAAACCAGATTTATCCTCTAAGCAGAGGTCCTCGTAGCATTGAGGTCTAAATGGAGATGAGTTCAGAGTATATCAAGCGGCTGAGCAGCCTTTTGCCTCCACTGTTCTGCTGCCCTTCATGCTCAGTGACTGCAGCATCACGGACACCAGGGGTAGACTATTGATTTATCACCCCATTCACCCTAATTCCCATCCAGATGTGCTTTGGCCTTTAGCCACACACACACACACACACACACACACACACACACACACACACACACACACATGCAGATTCATTACCCATTACTCTGGTTAACACAACCCAACATAGTAATAAGAAGCATTGGATCCCTGGTAGAGCAGTGTGTCTGTTGAGCTGTTCCAGTGACGATGGGATGATACGAGGCAGGTGCATTCGCTTTGAGTGCTATTAAAAAATGATTCTGCTCATTTTGCTTAGCATTTTATTATCAATAAATAATTAATACATATTTAATTTGGCATTAATATAACTATAGTAACTGAACTAGATCAGTGTAAAGATGATGGTTCTGTCCAGTAGTCTAAAGTCTTTATATTGTTTGCACTGAGTTATATTTGATCTACAGCACAAAACAAACAACATGCTTTTGTTTTTCCTCCAAAATATGCTGTTTGCAACTTTTTGGGAAAACATAAGGTTGTTCATTTACATTAATTGTCCCGATATATATTTATATATATATATATATATCGTAGTTTAATTGAAAATCTAATGAATGTGTTAAAATACTACACATTTAATATCTTCAGCATACACATCTGTGTAAAATATGAATAAAGCAGCAAAGTTTGTTCCCTGGAGATGAAAAGAGTTTGTTGTTTTCTCCTCCCACTCCCTCTGATGCTACGAGATGCTACGCTAATCTGCTGCCTTTCACCTTTCAGAAACACACTCAGTCTGAGCGCTTTAATTAGTTAAATAAACCAAAGCAGTGTTGTCCCTGTCAGCTAAGCCGAGGCTCTCCTTCAACCGTGTTTATACGGAAGGAAGCGTGCCCCGTCTGTGCAGGGCTTCAGGCCTGGGCCTCGTCACGGCCGGGCGCTGGGGGTGGCTGAGGACTACAGGAGCTCTGAGACTGAAGGCTTTGGGTCTGAAAATGTCCCCAGAGTCTGACATTACTGAGTGACAACGGGTTCAGCCCCGAGCTGTGGTCTGGACCAGGCTGCGATCGGACAGGCCCCGGGGCTGTTCACTGTCAGGGGGATGGGTCGCAGACGTGTGTGTGTGTGTGTGTGTGTGTGTGTGTGTTCTGTATTCCTGCCACGCTGTTTGGCAGCCTCTAACCCCCCCCCACACACACACACTTTGTATAGATCGTACCTTGATATGTTTGTACATACATGTGCATGTATACATCCATTGATATGTGTATACCTTTGTATATTTATCCGTGCTCATCAGCATAAATGCACTCGGTTGTGTGTACATATCTGTTCTGGGAGAGAGTTTGGAATATCTCGGCACAGATTAGGGAATGTTGTGGAGACCGCTGCTGTGTTTTTCAAAACCATGATTACTTCCTGTCCTGCCTCCGCCGCAAGTCAGAACTCGCCCCCTCTCTCTGAGAGAACTGCTGTGTGTCTGCAGATGCGTTCATGTGTACGTAAGTGCACCCGTGTGCATGGCATGCATGCACATCTGTGTTGCCTCTCAGTGTATAAAGAGAAACACATCCTGTGTTGCCTTCTCGTCGTTGTACAGGGCTTCCCCTCTTTCACATGCGATTACGGAAAATCCCGCAGCCACTCACTCCAACGACGAAGCACAGAGCCCCGTCTGATGGTTCAGCGTTTGCGTAATTCGGCAGAAGACGGGAAATAAACCCACGAGAGTGAACCTGCTTTGACACTCGCCAAACACAAGGAGCACTGGTTTATTGTTTTAGAGATTATGCCCCTCACTGTATTCATTATTGTTCTAGAGAATATGCCCTTCACTGTATTCATTATTGTTCTAGAGAATATGCCCTTCACTGTATTCATTATTGTTCTAGAGAATATGCCCCTCACTGTATTCATTATTGTTCTAGAGAATATGCCCCTCACTGTATTCATTATTGTTCTAGAGAATATGCCCCTCACTGTATTCATTATTGTTCTAGAGAATATGCCCCTCACTGTATTCATTATTGTTCTAGAGAATATGCCCCTCACTGTATTCATTATTGTTCTAGAGAATATGCCCCTCACTGTATTCATTATTGTTCTAGAGAATATGCCCCTCACTGTATTCATTATTGTTCTAGAGAATATGCCCTTCACTGTATTCATTATTGTTCTAGAGAATATGCCCTTCACTGTATTCATTATTAGAGACTGAATATCTAAAACCAGAGAGCCTGCTGCCACGCTGCTGGTCAACAAGGCCATTGCTCTTTTTACTCTTCATAGAGCGAATGTTGTTGAGTCGATTTGCATAAAAGCAGCGAGTTTTACATGGAGATCCATCTTGTCAAGCGGTCGAGTAAATCAAAGGGCAGGTTGGGACATCTGAGCCGAGGGCGTCTCGGCCATTTAAATGTATAGAATATAGAAAACCTTCATCAGACGCGGGCCAGCGCCCCGAAAAGAGATTGGCCTTGTGGATGGCCCCTCATATAATCACCTGAGCATTGCATTGGCATATAGGGACAGGACGGGATGACCTAGACTCGGCCACTTTCCAACGTTCCACAGACTCGTAAATGTCAGAGCTGAACTTAATGAAGATGGGTTGAGTGGCTTCACGGAGTCTATTCCTCACATTAGCTTAAGCAGAATGCTCCGCTCTATAGGGAGAGGAAGAGGAGAGGAGAGGAAGAGGAGAGGAAGAGGAAGAGGAGAGGAGAGGGAGAGGAGAGGAGAGGAAGAGGAGAGGAAGAGGGAGAGGAAGAGGAAGAGGAGAGGAGAGAGGGAGGAGAGGAGAGAGGAAGAGGGAGAGGAAGAGGAGAGGAAGAGAAGAGGAGGGGAGGAGAGGAAGAGAGGAAGAGGAGGGGAGGAGAGGAAGAGGAGGAGAGGAGAGGAAGAGGGAGAGGAAGAGGAGAGGAAGAGGAGAGAGGAAGAGGAGAGGAGAGGAAGAGGAGAGGAGAGGAGAGGAGAGGAGAGGAGAGGAGAGAGGAAGAGGAGAGGAAGAGGAGAGGCACTTTCACCTTGAAGGATGCACTGATGTCGTCTCACTAACTGACTAACTGGATGAGATGTAACGTGTTAAGATTCTCTGTCATGATCAGTAATGAGGTCGGTGCAAAGTTGATCTTTGATATCAATAAATGAACAGAACGTTTTCATCTTAATATGATATATATGGATCATGGACTCTGTCAGAACTAGTATGCTTACACACATGCATGTGTTTAGGTCAACAGACAGTTTAAGTGTTCGTACCAAACCACACAGCTGACTTAACTCAACGCTTGTGTTCAGGCAATTCAGTTTTTAATTTGGACTTTTCCCCGATACTCATCGATACGACTGCATGAGATGCACACCGTGTCCTTTTCTGTTGTATCCACGCTCTCATTGAGAGTACGGATCACGGATCATGAAAGCAATGAAAGGTGAATTTATAGCATTTTATTATAGTTATTGTGCTCAAAAAGACAAATAGAGTATTAAAGATAAAGGAAGAAGCAAACCTACCAGAGTGGAAACGTGTAAATAAAGTTGTGAGAAATGAGAGTATTGGTGTCTGAGATGTATATAGAATCATTTTTTAGTGCTTCTTCTTCTTCTTAGCAGTCGACAGTCGGCTCCTTCTCTGCGCCTCTCTGGGCTCTGGTTAGTTTCAGACGATGGGTATGAGACTAACTTCACAACCTTTTCTCATGGAAATACCATATGCAGGCCTCGACCATGAGCTCATTCTCACAGGCCTCGCCAAGTCAGCCACACACACACACACACACACACACACACACACACACACACACACACACACACACACACACACACACACACACACACACACACACACACACACACACACACACAGGCTGTCGCTCCCACACAGCCAGTCAAAGTGCACACCAACATACTGACGGTCCGTCATCGTTTTGTTTGCCGGTTTCTCTCTGGCTGTTCCTTTTATTGGAATGTTGTCGTACACATTCCCACAGGCACTTATCTTCTGTTCTTTTGTTTTCTGTGTTTCAGATTTTTTCTGTTGATATTTTAAATGCAACAATTTTCTTGTGTAAATTTGAATAATATTTTATTTAATTTTAAATTGTTTTTTTTGACACAAACATGTTCTGAGTCCAGCTTCTCAAATATTTCCTTTTTATTTATTTGTTTTATTTATGTAATTGTAAACTTAATACCATTGGGTTTTGGACATGGGTTAGTGGTTATTTTGTATTATTTTCCATTATTTAACAAACATATAAACCAATTTAAATAGTAATTACAGATGAATCGATCATATAACCGGTTAGTATCAATAGATGGTAACGTGATGGTGTAGAGCAGGGGTGTCAAACTCATTTTCACCCCGGGCCACATCAGCATCATGGTCGCCCTCAAAGGGCCGGATGTAACTGTAAGACTGTATAAATGTAACCACTCCTAACATATTGTTAAACAACTCTCTCTGCATTTAATTATTGTTTATTCAAGTGTAAACATATTGTAAATGCATTTATATAAATGTAAAATGATATGCACATTTCTCTGTTATTATAACATAAATCAAAGATCAAACTTTTAAAATATAAAAAACAAAAATCATCAAACACGAGTTAGTTATTTTAGTTATTAACTCTGTTCAAAGCATGTTTGTCACAGTTGAGAGGGACATAACTATGGTACAACAAATGATTGTGAGCTGCTAAGAACATGTGTGACAGATGTGACATCTAACTAAAAACCGTTTGAGGACCGCGTTCCTACTCAGCCACCGTACTTGTGCACGGTACGGCACATCTCAATGCTCCGAGCCCAACTCCTTCAGAAACAGTTGGAACTGGCGGTGATTCAGGCCACGCGCCCGAATGAAGTTCACTGTTTTCGTGACCGTGGTCATTATATTATGTTCCAGAACCTTTCCACACAGAGCTTCTTGGTGGATAATGCGATGATAAGTCATCAGAGGTGTGTGGCAGTTACTTTTTTGCATTTTCTTTAGCCCCACCAACTCCTCCAGGGTATTCAGTTTTACTCACGGACCTCTCCACTGCATCACTAATGTCCCTCCCCGTCGTCGTTCCATGGAGGGCAGCTACATCCAAGAGCTCCTCACTGACAGTCAAGTCTGCCTTCAGCCGCTTACAAACATGGACAGTTGCGCTGTGTCCGTGTTGTCTGTGCTTTCATCAACCAAACAGCCACGTAGCTGCTCGACTCCTCGGCTAGCTGTGTTGTCAGATTGCCTGCTAGTTCCTTAACTCGGTCTGCGATGGTGTTCCTTGACAAAGTGACATTTGTAAAAGCCTGTACCTGGTCGGGGCTCACCTGCTCACAGACCCTGATCATACACTCCTTCACCCTCTGAAAAGGACTTGGAAGCTCGGGCGGTTTCTTCAGCCACAATAAAGCTTTCACAGCGGCATCATTTGTGTCTGTAGCTTCTGTGAATATGTTCTGCTGTGATTGGAGTCTGCCTTTACATTTTTGGACAAGTTGATGTTTTTCTTGGAGGCTACATGTAGCATACTTGGCTCCGTGTTTGGTATCAAAATGCCGACGTAAATTGTATTCTTTCATCACTGACACTGCTTCATAGCATAGCATAGCATAGCATACAGACCGGTTTCTCTCCTTGAAGAACAAACATATATTCGCTTTCCCATCTTTCATTAAATGTCCTTCCCTCTGTATCAATGTTCCTCTTCTTAGACATGTTGGATTATTTTTCAAACATTTTCAACTCAATAATTCGTTGGAAACCCGATTTAGTTAACGCTAACGCTACTAGCGGCCGCAGTCCGTCATTTCGCGGGTCAAAAACTCAACATGCATTGTGGGAGATGTAGTTTATGGTCACTGTAGCGTACACGATGAAGCAGCATAGAGTTTAATTTTAAGACAATCATATGCCTTTTAAATGGAAGCCCATTTCAGCAGCAAAAAAAACAAATGAAAAAATGAAAATCATAATTATGACTTAATTTTTTTTTTATTCATTTTTTTTTTTTGCTGGTGGAAATATGCCTTCGCGGGCCTTGAGTTTGACACATGTGGTGTAGAGTATCGGGATACGTTGGGGTAGTCCTGTGCATCTACACACTGCTCCATGCTGTGCTCGTTGGCCTGACAGTGAGCTGTGTGATGATGTCCAGAGGCTGCTCGGCCGGCGTCTGCTCTGACATTTATGGTCCTATACCTCTTCATTAACACCACCTAACCAGCCTACAAGCCCGCCTGTCCCGGCCCTCCTGAGTGTGTGTGTGTGTGTGTGTGTGTGTGTCAAACAGTGAGAGTATGTTTATATGTCTCACATGTGTTCATGAACACAAGTTCTCCCCGTGCAGCCTTTATATTCATCTCTTTGTTGAGGGATCTTAGCTGTTTATTATCATACGTTATGATGTGGATCAACCACATTTATTATTTTATAGTTCATAAGGTATCTACTCTTTAATATATTTCTCTTTACAGTGTTTTTTCATCAATGTGATGAAGCACATTAGCTTTTCACCATGTGGTTATTTCATCTCTTGCTGTAAATGGATTCTTTTACTTTGTCACATTTTCTATCAGTTGAAGTGATAGAAATCTTCCTCTAAATTGCCCACCCGCAGTATGATGTGTGCTATTGTCATTTTACGACTCTTTAAGGCCTTTTTGTTACATTATGCAACTTGTATTTGCCTTTTTAAATTCTGAGGCACAATAATAATAACTCCCTTTTCTGTTTTCTTTGCCGTTCCTTCCTCTCTTTCTGTTTCCCCTCTAGGCCGTGGAGTCTCAAATTAGGAGTTTTGGACAGACCCCCTGCCAGTTGCTCATCGAACCACACCCCCCCAGAAGCTCAGCCATGCAAGTGGTGAGTGCTGCACATGCAAACAGATACTCTCTGAAACACACAAACCACTAAACCTGTAATCCTTCAGTCTGAAAACACTATAATATGATATGGGTCAGGAGCCAGCTGAGCCACAGTATCGAGCGTTGTGCTGCCTGTTTAATGCCGTCTCTGACTCCTGGTGTGCTCTGATAGAAGGACTCTTTGCTTTATATAACCCTTCTTCTTAGTTGTTGACTCACTCTTTACCTCCTACGTTTCTCTTCATCCATCTACAACTGTGGGAAAATAAACTCCTGGGTTTGAAAGCATCTCCTCTCTCATCATTAGAGAGGTGTGTGTGAAAGGAAAAGATCACAAGCATTTGTGTGCATGTGTGTTTAGTGAGAGGAATGCAGGGAAAGGCACAGCTCTGAGCTGGAAACCTGGTTCTGAGCCAGACTTTGTACCTGAGCTCGACGCGGTGGAGATCAGCGAAGGAGAGCAATGAACGGCAGCAGTGAAGTGACGGCTTTTTAAGGGCCAAAGGAGTGCAGTCACTGTGCCCGCTTGTGATGGGCCAAGGCCCCATGAGTCCCTATTAGTGTGGTGTCCCTGTGGCGCTGACAGCCGGCTGTAGACCACCACCCAGCGCACACATGCACTCACATGCACGGACTCAGACGATGGCTTTGAACCCGCCTCGCTCCTTCACAAATTCCTCTGAAATGTTTTTTTTATTTTTTCTCCACCACATATATTCTTCAACCATAATATTCAGACGCATTACTAACCGCCCGCCCGTGTTCCTTCACAACGCCCTGTTCTCTTTGCTTCTCCATCTTCTCGCTCTCTACTTTCTCTCTGGAGCGAGTGTGTTGTCAGAGTCGTCTGCCCACGCTCGTGGTAATGATACTGTCAGTGCATCTGGTTAGCTGTCAGACGCACCGGATTTACTCAGGTCTGTTCCCGATGTTAACACTGATGTTCCTCTTCTTTACACGCGAGGAGGGAAACGGTTGTGAGAGAGCTGCTTAGTACAAACACTTTGTAAATGTCTCTACATGAGCTCCTGTCTGACGGTCTGATCGCTCAATGAAGTTCTGTTCTGTTCTCATCGTACTCAGTTTCTCCTGCTGTATACGTTTCATTCATTCATATTTTATACTTTACCTGAAACGATTCTTTTAATTTTATATTAGTCAGCTGACAGAAAATCAATCCACAAATATTTTGTTAATTGATTATTCGTTCGTGTCATTTTATCAAGAATTTACTCATTTTCTCTGTTTTATATCGAACGCCTAAAGATCCCCTTCAGATATGTTTCAAGACGTAAAACAGTTAGATTGTTTTCCACAAAAAGTTCAATTACTTGGTAAAATGACTATAAATCACATTTACTCCTCCTTCCTTATTGAAGAGTGAATGTCTTCTTAACCTCAGAATAAACAGAATAAACAGAATAAACAGAATAAACAGAATAAACAGAATAAACAGAATAAACAGAATAAACAGAATAAACAGAATAAACAGTATAAACAGAATAAACAGAATAAACAGAATAAACAGAATAAACAGAATAAACAGAATAAACAGTATAAACAGAATAAACAGAATAAACAGAATAAACAGAATAAACAGGCTTCGAGTGTGAATCCGTGAACGTTCGTCGTTCTGCACAGTGAACACAGTTCTGAGTAAAAGAGGACTTCAACAGAGGACGTTGTCTTCAACAGAGGACGTTGTCTTCAACAGAGGACGTTGTCTTCAACAGAGGACGTTGTCTTCAACAGAGGACGTTGTCTTTGTAACACTTTATATTTCAGTTGAAGCACATTGATGAATTCTTTCATTTCTAATTCTCCTGCATCACTGTTTCACAAGGATCCCTTGTTTTTTACCGACGTCTTCTTCTTCTTCTTTAACCGATGCTTCTTAGTTTCCTAACTTCCTAACTTTCTCTCTGTCCTTCTTTTTTCCTCCCTCTCTCTCTGTTTTTTCCTCGCTGACACCGACTGCTTCTGTCGTCGTTCTGTTTTGCTCTTTGTCTGCCGCTCCATCCCTCTCTTCCCTCTCTTCTCTCTCTTCCATCTCTTCCCTCTCCATCTCTCTCTTCCCTCTCGTCCCTCTCTTCTCTCTCTTCCATCTCTTCCCTCTCTTCCCTCTCCATCTCTCTCGTCCCTCTCTTCCCTCTCTTCCCTGCGTCTCGTTGTCTGTCCCGTGTGCCTGAACAGTATCTTCTCCTGCAGACCCCGCTGATGTTTACGGAGCAGATGCAGCAGGATGTCATCATGGTGCTGAAGTTCCCGTCCAACTCTCCCGTGACCCACGTTGCGGCGAACACTCAGCCGGGTCTAACGTCACCTGCGATCATCACCGTCACCGCCAACCGCATCTTTGCCGTCAACAAGTGGCACGGCTTGACTGGTGAGTGTGTACACTCGTATCTTTGACTCTAAAAGTTGTATTTAATTGAATGAATGTATGACTCGTGACTCTGCGTGGAATGAATCTCGAGGGTGTTGCCGGTAAGTTAGAACAACCTTTTGCTCCCACAGAATCCTCGGTTCATCGCTCTCCTCTATACTCTATCGTTTACGCGAGTGAAGATTTGACCCGTCTTGTCTCGATGGGATGGACGTTGATTTGGGAGACGGTTGACTGTGTCTCCTGGATATCAGTATCAAATGTGACACATGCAGCAGCAGCGTTAGGTCCCACGTCCACCTCCATACATCAGCCTCTCACTTCACACAACCTTATTTACACAACGTCCACCCGGCCCTGGAGAAACATTAAATCTGATATCTCTGAATTTATGAGGATGAAGACTGATCGGTTTTCAGTAGAACCTCATCCATGCGCACCAAAGACCAGACTGATTAACCTAATTGGTTTAGTGAGCTGGCATAATCAACTTCCTGTGGCTGTTGGAGCAGATGAGAAATAAAAATGTTAAGATGTTCGCATTGTTAATTCTTCTCAACAGGACGCATCTCAACAATAAACATGGAAATGTGTTCACGAGCATGTCGGCAGACATTAGCTGCAGCTGATGGACGATGTGCATACTGGTATTACTGGTATCAGAGGAATGGTTTAGCTGTTAGGTTTAACTCCTATCTGTGTAATATTTCTGTACATTTAATATTGTTTTTTGCGCCATTGATCTGACAAAATGAGCAATCAAAGCCATTAATTCAGCATTTTATGACATTTTAAAGAATGAAAAGTGTAAATTTGCAGTCCTACTCAGAGTCACATGGATTCAATGGATTTGCTACTTTTCTGTTGTATAATTGTAAACTCAATATATTTGTTTTAAAGTCATTGAGAGAAGTCAACCTCGGCTCTACAAGGCCTTTTATTTTGAAACTCTTCTATAGTCTGAACAATGCTTAATCCCCCAAAAGGAAGCTGTTGATCGATAATGAAAGTAATCACGAGTTGCATCTCGGCATCAAACTGTGATAAATGAAAAATTCAGACAATAGCTGATGTGTTCTGAGATTGCATTTCGGCAAATGCCATCCGTCTACCTGCACAGCAGATCACGAGAGCGTCTCAGGATCACATATCGCACAAATCCATCAAGTTAGGCTTCAAGTAATGCGTTTGTGACCAGCAAGCCAGAGCACGGACCAATCAGCGTCCTGTGAGGAGCTGCTGTCAGGGGTGTGGCCTGGGGGTGTGGCCTATGGGGTGTGGCCTAGGGGTGTGGCCTAGGGTGGCCTAGGGTGGCCTAGGGTGGCCTAGGGGTGAGCGAGACGACACAGAGACGTGTTTGTTCTAAACAACCACGTCGACTCACGTAGAGGTTAGCTTCGATGCTGCAATAACATCAGTTATATCAGAGCCTCAGAGCATTTCTTCATTTAAAGAACAGCAATGAAGGCTATTCTCCATTGAAAAGATGTTTTTGCTGTTCTCCCAACTCACTTCGGCAAGAGTTTGATTGACAGATGGTTCATCCGATCACCTGCTATTATTGTTTTTATTGCTATATTATTTATTATAAGTGTCAGACCTTTTCCAAACGGTTTCCGGTGACGGTTCTCCGATTATTCTATGTAACAAACCGGTTAGCGGGTCAGGTTAGCGGGTCAGGTTAGCGGGTCAGGTTAGCGGGTCAGGTTAGCGGGTCAGGTTAGCGTTCCGCCTCTTTACCTGCATGCAACCAAAGCACGCTCAAACGTGATTGGTTGATTCTACACGGACTACAAATGGAAACAGAACACTTCCGAAGCCAAACTCTTGTCCCGTTGCCTACAGATTCTGTATTCATATGCAGATATCGCTTTAAAGATATTAGGTTGACCAAAGAAATGCATATTGTAGCAATTAGCATAAACAGTCGTGTTCTCCGTGGCCTTGGTAGCTCGTTGACATAATTGATGTCTAATTTGCAGGAGAACTCTTGGGCCAGCGGTGACACTGAGACTTTACGGTTATAATTTTCAGTGTGGTTATAATGAACTGAAAGCCAGCATCTACTTCACAAGGCCACATGATTACAATATTAATCCAATCTGTCTTCTTCTTGTCAGGTCATCAGAGCTCAACGGTGCAGGACCAGCAGTACCAACTTCCTGTGGAAATTGACCCTTTGATAGGTATGCTGTCATTCATGTCTGTGGAAGAGTCCACACACATGCGTATTCTTCACACAGTGTGAGCTTATATATATATATATATATATATATATAAATATATATATATATACATATATATGCATGAAATCATTTATTTTTTTTACAATTAATTTTTCTGGTGCGGATGTGTATGAATCCTGCTGGCATGTTGGTGACTCATGGCAGTCTGCAGCGTTGTGTCCCTGGACAGTAGATTAGAGGTGTTTCTCAGCCCGTGCCCCAGTTCACTCCTCATGATATAGGCCCCGCTCTCACACTAAACCATTTGCATGCAAATTGGAATGCAATGAGCTGTGGCCTAGGCCGGCATTTCATCATCAACTCCCCCTCTTTCTCCCTCTCCATCGTCCCTTCCCTCCTCCCTTTCTGCATCCTCTTTGGTTTAATTTGAGCGGAGGGAAAGGACGCGTGTCAATGGAAATGAATATGAATGTGGTAATAATGTGTGATTGAGAATGCACGGCGGACGGCTGTCAGGACAATATGGGCGCCTCTCATCCTTCACGACTTGTTGATGAGCAGGAGAAGAGTGCCGAGCTGCAGTGATGTATGGGATGCACTGGTGGAGCAGGGAGAGACGAGCCACTTCTATCTGCTCCCACCTTCGCCTCCGTCGCTTTGCTGCAGCCTCATCATAATCTCATGCACATCTGCAGGGGGGGGGGGGGGGGGGGGGCTGTTCTTCCTCTGTGAATGTTGTGGTCACTCTTAGTCTCACCAGAGCATTTACACACGTTTATTTTTCTCCAAATACTTGACTACTAACAATATTCAGGGTTTAGTCTCGATTTAGTCACACATTGAGCTTTACATGCACGTACAGAATGTCTCCTCCTCCTCCTCCTCCTCCTCCTCCTCCTCCTCCTCCTCCTCCTCCTCCTCCTCCTCCTCCTCCTCCTCTGTACAGGCAGAATAAAAGAAATCTCTTTGCATCCGTATTTATACTGCATGTTTTTATGAGAGGTGTGTGTGTGTGTGTGTGTGTGTGTGTGTGTGTGTGTGTGTGTGTGTGTGTGTGTGTGTGTGTGTGTGTGTGTGTGTGTGTGTGTGTGTGTGTGTGTGTGTGTGTGTGTGTGTGTGTGTGTGTGTGTGTGTCTGCCCTTGAAAGTACATTTTTCAGGCTAATTTTATCCAATAAATCTTTAATATTTTCTTTGACATTGTTGTTTTCTCCATCTCACACTTTGTCAACGTTTCTAACACTAAAGCATCAATAATGTGCGTGTGTGTGTGTTTCGGGGGAGGTAGAGGGGATTTCTGTGCTTGTCAGTAGTATATTTACACTGTTTGCATTCCAGGAGGAGTCTGAGCTAAACACAGTAAATCGAGGATGAGTGCTGAGCCGACTGAGGGAAATGTTAGATTGGTTGAGATATTGGCGGTAGCAGCTATGCTGGACTGTCTCAGTTTCCGTGCTCCACAATCTTCTCCGACACCTGTTCTCCAGTGCTTATGACCCCGCCAAACGAGAAATCCTTCACAGTGGACACATCTCTCTGGAAGAAGAAGAAACAGATACCACTTACTGGAGAGAGAATGCCAATAAATTAGCTTCCTAACCAACCGTTGGCTAAATTACACAACCACGATGAATCTGCAGTGTGTGTTCTGACTTAAGTGCTGCGCTCCCTCTATCATTACTGTTTGACTCTCACAGAGAATGTGAAGTAAACTCAACATCCAACATGTTTTATGTTTTCTCTCACAAATCTTCTCTGCACTGTTCGCTGAAACTCCAGCGGCGGTGCATTGGAGTGTGAGCTCTCATAGATGATATATGCACTTAACTGTGTGTTGGATCATGGATTTCATATTTCTGTGCACATCTAAATATGTTTTCATCGTGTACCCTTTTTAAATGTTCCCTCTCCAGCCAATAACGTGGGCAGTCATCGTCGTCAGATCTCAGACCTGCTGGATCAGAGCATTCAGATCAGCTCGCAGTGTTTCGTCATCGCAGCCGACAACCGCTTCATCCTGCTGTGCGGCTTTTGGGACAAGAGCTTCCGGGTTTACTCAACTGACTCAGGTATTGTGTAATCATGGTACCCCCCCCCCCCCCAGCCCTCATATCTTTAACAACAGGGTATTTATAATCACATCATGTATGCGTTAGTAACACATTTACATGCTGTAAATGTGTTCCTTCATATTTGACGTTGTCAGAATAAGGAAGCCGGTTTGTTGACCATGTATCACTGTATAATTTGGGTAAACCATATTTGGAGGCTTAACATGCACCAAACTCTTGGCATGAGATGTTTGCTTCCATGTTTTTATGTCTCAGCAGACAAAAGCCGAAATGCAACGGTTGAATACTTGTAATTTAAATACAGCCTCGACATCGAGCTCGCAAAGTGAAAAGAATTTAATAATTTAGTTGGAACAGAACAAATTTAACAGACAAACTTGCTGCTTTGTTTCTTTGAGCCACATCGGGGTGTATTCATCGGGCGCGTTGCCATGAAATGTACCGAGCACAGTCGTTGTAGCCAGAGGATGAACTGGTTCTCGTTTAGCCTCTCCGTGAGCTCTCCTCTTCACCCTCCAGCTAAAATGTAAATTCTGAACATAAGATGTCTCCCAAACAAATACTGCCATGAAACGTGACGAACACAGTCAATCTTTTGAATAAACCTCCATCGCCTTTCCTCTAGCACCATCCTCAGGACAAACTCTCTTCGCTCCACTACTAGTAAGGCTCTAAGAAAGACAAAACCCTCCCCAGTATGTTTTTCATTTTCTCTTGTGTTATGCAGTGCAATGAACGCTGCAGCCACTAGACTTCAGCTTCTCAGTAAACAACAGTCTCAGCTGTTTGCTGTGACCCAGATAGTGTTCTCTGGACTGTACCAGTGGAATAACTATGAATGTATTATTCACAACAGTAACGCTCTCTTTATGTTTTGGGCATGATTGTTGGTAATTGTAGCCTAATATCTTAATATCTTTATTAAGATATCATTTCTTTAAGATATTTGTATTTGTAGCACAAAACTCAGTTCAGATGTTTTGCTTCAGTAGTTCAGTGATTTCTTCTTGTACAGTTACTATAGATGATGCTTTAGCTCATTATACCCTTATACGTGTCTCTCTCAGTGGCTTTGTATTAGAGACCACTGACTCATAGACTCTCCAGCACACAGGCTCCATCAGGTCAGGGGTCCTAAATGAAAGTGTCTCCGCAACTCTTCTCCTCGTACCACATTCAGAATCGTACATCTATACAACAGACTCCGATTCAATTTCTATAGGCCAGGGCCTCCCCGTCTTCAGTAGAGGAGGGAGGGATGGAGGGATGGAGGGATGGGAGCACAGAGATGGCTCTATTGTGCGACTGCCACCGAGGTGTGCGACTGGAACGTGAACACGGTTTAATCGCACACGCTCAACAGCTGCCACGAGGTCCCTAAAGCCCCCGGGTTAAAGAACTGAGGGATTTTATCAATTACAAGACTTGATTGGTACACGTGCACACAACACACAGCCTCATACGCCTGCATGCACACACATTCAATTGAATCTGTGTGTGTGTGTGTATGTGTGTGTCTGTGAGCAGCTCGAGTGTGTGTTCAATATGAACTGCATGGTAGCCATTATTGCTGCAGCCATCATTACTTATTTCCAGTGTTTATAAAGATGTCAAACATTTCACGTCTTTGATGTCTCTGTTCTTCTTTGGAAGTTCAGTCAGTGACCCGCCCACTTTCATAACCACACTGGTTTCTGCGGTGCGATACAGCTTAATTATCCGATGGACAGTGATGTTGACACCCAGGCAGAAATGTCATGTGTTGCAAACTATCCACAGTTTGACTGCAGAGGTCACAGTATGAGGAGCGTAATGAGTATTAGACAGCTAGACAGTGAAGCTGTGGTCTGCAAATCTGACAGCAATTAGCCTCTTTATATATACACATGGAGCGCACTGAGCGCACTGCATGTCTCCACACACACACACACACACACACACACACACACACACACACACACAGTTGGAACAAATATTTATTCTTGTCTGGGAATTAGTAGTTTTCTGCTCTTGTGTGGATCTAGTAGAACTACGAGCCAAGCAGACAGATGAACAACAAGCACACGGCTCCAAAGAACTAGCAATAAATTCACACTCAGTTTTTGTCATTTAGGTGCAACATGAGTTAATGTGCTACATACCGAGTCTTGTATTGTTCAGATGTTATCTATTCATCAATGCAGCATTACTTTCTCCTTTACAGATGAATGAATGCTGATTCTTCTCCGTATATTTACTTCTGCAGGCAAACTGACTCAGATAGTGTTTGGGCATCGCGACGTGGTGACGTGTCTGGCTCGCTCCGAGTCCTACATTGGAGGAGACTGCTACGTGCTGTCGGGCTCCAGAGATGCCACCCTGCTGCTGTGGTACTGGAACGGAAAGCACAACAGCATTGGAGAGAGTCCAGGCAGTAAGTACACAGGCAAACACACACACACACACACACACACACACACATTCTCTGAGTGCTCTCTCCCAGACAGTTGTGACTGTGTGATTTACGGCCTCCCTCTGTAAAGTAACAACTAGTTTCGTCTGACCAGGCCAGGCCTCCTGCATACAGATTGGATTTCGCAGCACTGTTGCAGCGGGAACAGCTTTCGATAATGTGTTTGAGATTGTGTGTGTGTGTGTGTGTGTGTGTGTGTGTGTGTGTGTGTGTGTGTGTGTGTGTGTGTGTGTGTGTGTGTGTTTAATGTGAGTGAAAGTGTGGGCCACTTAGAGACGTTAAATGTGATGTTGGGGGTCGTCCGCCAGCACATGAAAGTTCACCACCATCCGAGGGCCACGGGGTCACACTAGTCGATAAAAGTGAGAAATGTCATGGGCCTCTCCACGTTACCATAACATATGGCATTAGCCACGATCAAAGCATCGCACACACATTGCTCAGCCCTGAGTTAGCTCTGCGCTAATTTGGCCAGCTTAGATTGGCGTACATGTTGTTAAGTGATCCGTTACAAATGGGCTGAAATTTATGACTAATTGTGATTTGGTTAATAAGCCACATTGGTTTGTGATTTGGGAGACGGCGTAGATACCTCATGATGTGGGATGTTTTCCTATTGCAGCAAGTTAACTCACAGGGATTTTATAACATTTATAAAGGAAGAATAAATACTTCTGTGAGTTAAAAACCACAAGTAAACATTTCTTATTCTTTGCTCATTTTAAATCATGTTTTTCTCTTTTTGATCACTTTCATTTGACTCAACAGGAAACACAACATGACGAACAGTAGGAGCACTTTAAATGAAGGATGTGGATTTTATTCTATTAGCTGACGTTTCGGCAACATTGTGACTTCTTTGGAACATCTTGTAATCATCCTTAAAGCAGATCATTAGCGTTCCCTTATGGTAGAGCGATGCACGCTGCAAGGTTACGTGAGGATTTAGATCACAAGTCGTGATACCTGTACTGTAACTCGTGTCTTCAGGTTTAACAATCAAACTCGTATTTTAGAAGAATCATCACGTGCATGAAGGGGTTCTGTGTTTACATACCGATGCATGTGCTCTACATGTTCTTGTAAGCGTGGTTGTTTGGGTACAACCTCATTGGGCTCAGTGCAGTTACCACGCTGTAGCTAGAGGAGCAGACAAAGCAGTCGTCATCCTAACCCCTCACCACCACAATGTGACGCTCCATTGCCCCAGACCGCAGGAGGCTCTCCCACACACACACACACACACACACACACACACACACACACACACACACACTCACTCACAAAATACATAGACGGACCACTTTTCTTTATTCCTTTTCCAAAAACAAAACACTTTCAAGCTAAAGTCTCCCGACACGGGACTGAGAGCCCATGCGTACGCACACCTTCCTCCTCGTGCATAATGCTCTGTGAACATCCCACACACTTCATAAGCTCCACACCGATGCCTCCGAATGGCCGACATGCACACGTTGACCTATGCACGCTCGGTTCCTGCTGCAGACAGATGTTGTTGTTATCGTGGTGCACAGCTGCAGAGATTCCACAGACACCAGTGCCATCTGCTGGTCACAGAGGGAAACCAGTTCAATGAGACATCTTTAGTAATAGTATAGTAATAATAAGTTACGCTGTATTTATGTTGTTTTAAAGGAAGATTAAAATATTCTTTATCTGGAAAATCATCGGGGTTGTTTGAGAGTAACTGTAGATTATTATCTCCTGATTGGTGTAAATTGTTTTAAGATGCACAACATTTTCACAGCAACATGTACATTTATCCACATTTATTATCGAGCAGACGCGTACTTATAGGTTTGTGTTTAATGACATTTGATCCTAAATGACGGAACATTTAATGACTAAAACTAAATCTTTGATATTAAATATTAAAACACTAATACTCTTGTAATACTACTCTTCTACATCTGCTGCTTAGCTAAATGGATACCAGATGCTTTGTGCTCATTTAAAAAAGAAAGAAGAAGAAGGTGAGATATCTGGCTATTTTTTACCAATTTTAAACCGGAATTGAGCCGTTTTTTTAATCCATTCTCTGCACACACACACACACACACACACACACACACACACACACACACACACACACGTGCAGATAGCCGATACCCTCCTCGGTGTCCCAGCTTTAGTCATATACAGGTATAAGATTGTAATCAGATGTGGCGCTAATTCAAACCAAATGTCAGGTGGAGGCTGAAAGGTTAACTGATGCACCAATATATCAGCTTTATTGATCTACTCCGAGCAAAATCCAACATCATGCTTTAATCCACAGGCTCGGAGGTCATACGTTTGCTTTTAGTGACGATAAGGATGTTAGCCAGTTAACTGAGTGAAATGTAGACGTTCATGCTGCCGACCGGCTGGACGGAGCTGGACCACAGTTTGAGCGTCAAAGTGGAAAGAAGAAGTTTAAACAATCAACTGGCATGAAGTCGGTTATTTGTTGTTATCATTTTTACTTTATAAACCTGTTGTTTTGAAACTGCTTCATAATTCAGTACTTGTAATAACATGCACACTGAATGGATGTATTCATTGTATTATCTCTGTTCACTGTGTCTGTACAGTAGATGTTTCATTGACTCCGTCTTTATACCGCACTAGAGTTCAGCTTTTTTACAACCGGGCTCAGTGAGTCTGGTCTTAAAGAGTCTTAATCTGATTAAGGTTTAACAGTAGCTGTGGCTTTTGTGAGGAAACCTATCCGTCTTATTAGTGAACCTGTATTGAGTTTTATGTCGTATAATTAAATTAAAGAGACTTCACTTACAAACTGAATAGTCAGCCATTTACTGTATGAAATGAACTATATTGGAAACTATTTTACTTAAACTAGTGGAGCCGTTGACACAATTATTTTTGTAAAAATAGTCACAAAGCATTTAAACCTCATCGTGTACTGACCGTCGCTGCTGTGTTTCTGCTTTTGGGTGAACTTGACTTGTGACAGCAAAGAAAACGGGGTCACTGAGGTCAAGACCCCCTACCAGACATGAAACCCTCATGAACCCTCACTGAAGTTCAGCTTCTCTACACACACACACACACACACACACACACTCTGCTTCTTTACACCACAGTTACATTTATTTACATGCTGTCATCCAGATCAACACTTTAACACAATGAACAACAATACATCATCTACATCTGTTCAGAAATAATTCAATATAACGATGCAACATGTGAGTATGTGAGTATGTGAGTATGCGTGTGCTCGCAGATAAAGAAGACAGACGGAAAAGTAAAAGGCGATTTTGTTATGTCGCTCGCCCTGACAGCTCAAACCAAAACAAAATCACACAAACTTTGTGACTTGGAACATAGCTTACTCTCATTCCTCTCTCTCTCTCTCTCTCTCTCTCTCTCTCTCTCTCTCTCTCTCTCTCTCTCTCTCTCTCTCTCTCTCTCTCTCTCTCTCTCTCTCTCTCTCTCTCTGTAGTGCAGGAACATCTGGATCCAGTAAAGGCAGTCAGGGGGAGAGGGTTTTAAAGATATGGAGAGGCGGAGGGTGACAAGTGCTAGAAAGGGAGAGTGAATGAGGAGAGAAGTGTGTGTGTGTGTGTGTGTGTGTGTGTGTGTGTGTGTAACAAACTGCAGTGCATTCTCATATAAATATAGAAAACACGTTTCCTGCCAGCTGACATACTGATTATATCTTGACTGTTGGTTCTATCATTGTTTGTCTTTTCTTTAATGTGTTTGTTCAGAATGTTTTTTTAACTGGATTGACTCATTTTCTAACGCTAGTTATTCTACAGTGTTACTCGGCACTAGCTGGTGCGTTAATGTTGTATGTTGCTCCCTCTAGTGACCAACGGTGGTAATACACACATACATGTGTATATATATATATATATATACAAACCTCTTTTGTTTGTGTTTTCTAGCAGAGTTTACGACACCGCGGGCCATCTTAACGGGCCATGACTGTGAAGTGACATGTGCCAGTGTGTGTGCAGAGCTGGGTCTCGTCATCAGCGGCTGCAAAGGTGAGATCGACTGTCTGTCTCTGTTAATATGTCCAAATGATGTGTTTATAATTCACAACAAAACGATATAAAGTTGTCTTATGTTGGTTCAGAGGGTCCTTGTCTGATCCATTCCATGAATGGGGACCTGCTGCGGACCCTGGAGGGCCCAGAAGGCTGCCTGCGTCCCCGTCTGATGCAGTCCTCCTCTGAGGGACACTGTGTGATCTACTACGACAAAGGACAGTTCTGTCACTTCAGTGTCAACGGCAAACTGCTCGGACACATGGAGGTGGAAGACAGCATCAAGGTGAGGATATTTGATATCTGAGCATGCATGTGAAAGTGCACTAACACATGTGCGCCTGCACCACATCAGTGTCCAACGTCTTACTGATTAAAGGCTTTCTTATGGTTTGAGATCTGAGAAAGGTAGGGGTCTGCACGCCTCGGGGCAAACTGCGGCTTCACATCCCTTTTATTCCCTTTCACACGCACACGGCAGAGGAAATGGTCCTTTTGATCCACAGCCCTGTTGTCGGGTCAAATTGCGTCAGCGGCAGTGGTGGAGAACATTCCAGAGGAGCGGTCAGCTCTGGACACCAACACCATTAACTACCCTCCAGCGCAAGACGACACATTCCCCGTTTCCCACATTTCCTCCCTCGTGGTTAGAGTGACACAAGATAGCGGCTACTGCCTTTGGTTTCCCGACCCTTTGTTTCCGGTTTGGCCTGGGAAATGTAAGCTAGCTCTGACAGACAGCCGCACGCCTGTTTCCTATTAGGAAAGCTCTCGTGTCCCGGCTCCTAACCCTAACCCGGCTCCAACACGGAGCCAGGAATACAACTCGTAGAAGACGTGATTAATGAGCACACGCAGACAAATGCTGATTGATTGTATTGAAATCATAGGGCAAGTTGTAAGTGTTCAGGTTGCAGAATACTTTATTGTGTCTTTAAGAGAAGCTAATGGTGGTTTTAGATGCTTGTAGAGTTTCCCAGAGTTCCTTTTAAAGCGGTGAAGCTGTGGCTTGGGAACAGTGTGGGCCACTGCCGGCCTTGTCAGCTCTCTTCTGCTGTTGTAAATTCCAGCCATGTCAGACGGCATTAGGAAAATCCTAACATCTTGGAGTGAGGCTGTGAGAGTCTCCCCCCCCCCCCCCCCCTTAGCTCCACCCCCCTGGTTTGAGAACAGTATTTAGTCCACCCATACATACCAGAATCAATCTCCTCAGCCCTCAGCCCTCAGCGCGGTATGACTCCAGGATAAATAAGTGTTTGTCCTGGCCTGCAGTATCCACTTAGAAAGAGAGAGAATATTTGCACTGTAAATTTATAAGGGTCTTGAGTCAGAGGTTAGATGACAGGCTAACAGTCGGCATCCTAGTCTACTAGCAGAATCGAGTGACAGAAGCCATACTGAATGGATTACAGGCTTTTAAGTACTCGTATAACTCAGGCAGTGTAACCATTCCAGCAGTTTTTTCACTGCCGTCGTCCGTGTAACGGGGGGATTAACAGCACCATAAATTCAACTTTTTACCTTCTCCTGCCTCAAAATCCACCCACTGTTTCCCCAAAAGAAGTAGGAAATATGGGCATTAAACGTGCATGTGTTTCTGCTGGAGTCATTCTTTAGTCATCTGAGCCCGGGTAGACATCTTAGCTCCCGCAGAGCCGTCGGCCATCTTGTTTGGCCGCCCAGTGGCAGAGGCCTGATTTATAACGTCTGTCTGCAGCCTCCTACCTGGCCTGGCTGACATGTCTGCCAGCTCTGCTGCCTCCTGCTGAGCTTCAGTAAGGTCATGGACTCCATTAGTAGATACACAGGTACATTAGTACAGCATGTAGCTGGTAAATAGCTCTTGTATTCCTTTTCTCTCTATCATTGTGTAGTTTGTCTTCTGTTCATGCAGAATACTGTTTAGACACAACAAGATGTGACTGCTGGTTGAATCAAATATAAAGCTGCACCAGTGAATAGTTCATATTAAGAGGATTAAATGACTGCATGTAATGTAAAAGGGGTTGCTGGGGAGAGTTCCCTTCAGCTCTACAGTGCAGTTTTGTGTCTTTCAGCTCATTGTTTTGATTTTAACTTTACTTTTTTGGTTCTTTCTCAGCTCTTATCAACCTTCTGTCAGCCACATCAGCAAAACAGCTTCGATAAACCCACTGCACACTATGTGTCTATCATCAAACAGCAGACAGTGTTAGCATCTAGCTAACACAGTGAAGCATCTAGCTAACACCGTGTTAGCATCTAGCTAACGCAGTGTTAGCATCTAGCTAACGCCGTGTTAGCATCTAGCTAACACAGTGAAGCATCTAGCTAACACCGTGTTAGCATCTAGCTAACGCCGTGTTAGCATCTAGCTAACACTGTGAAGCATCTAGCTAACACCGTGTTAGCATCTAGCTAACGCCGTGTTAGCATCTAGCTAACGCAGTGTTAGCATCTAGCTAACACGGTGTTAGCATCTAGCTAACACAGGCAGTTTATTTTTTTCCAGGAGTTGTTTGAGAGCAAAGCTAAACGGAGAAAGATATTTGACTTTAAATACAACCCCAATGAATGTAATGTGGGCTGGTTGTGTGAATAGCTTGTTAACGTGTTCATCTTAACAACTATAAAGGTGATAATATGTCAGTGTTGTGCGCGTTATCTTCTGCTGCCCCCAAGTGGCCAAAACTCTAATTAATGCTGCTTTAAATGTACAGTTTTTCACTAAAAGGAACCCGTTTTTATGGATCACATATATCACATATTTTTCCCCATGTTCGCCCTGAACTTCCGTCTTAGTGTGTCGATCATGATCGGCTGAATCAAGCCGTATCTTTGTCGCTGTTGTCAGATTAACTCTGACTGTTGATACACAAAACAATTACCATCCACACAAAGCAGACCCACACAAATGAACCCAGCGCCGCGCTCCGTTCTCACTCATCTCGCACGATGATCTAACGCGGCAATTATGCTGGAATGATTGTCGAGGATCCCGCCAGCATGCAGGGACATCATCGTGTGTCTGTGTGAGCGCCTTCACATGCAAGTCCTGTCTTCTGAAGTGATGATGAGAAACAGAGCTCCTTTAATTCAGTGTGGTAGGAAACTCCACAAATGCTTCTTATACAGAACATTTGCCTAATTTGGTCTGTAATCGTTCTACTTTCATCCGCTCTTGAAGGGTTATTTATGTTTTCCTTCCCAAGTCAAGTTCCTGAAAATCACTTGTTTCAACTTCAGATGTGAAGTTGAAGTTTCATTTTTCCATTTAATGCGAGGCTGATTCAACACACATGCTGCGGATGATTAAAGTGTCTCCTGCTGAATCACCGCAGAGCGACGGACGAATTCGGTGTCATAAAACCACAAACGAGTAAAGCTCTAAATTAGTGTCGTTCTCTCCTTTTAGAACTCGCATTCTGCCTCGTCATTTCATCGGCTACGGTTGCTTGCTGATTGATGCTCCCGACTCTTTCAGTTTCAGCTTCCACTATGCACCGTGCCCATAATAGACTCCAACACGAGACGTGATTTGTGTACGCCCGAGTCCCGGGGGGACCATTCGGCTGTTACAGTTTGCAGGAAAAGCAGATGAGACGAGTAAATCTCCGAGGCCTCACTGTGGGGAGCCATCTTTGTTGCCAGTCAGGGTCTGTGTACAGAAAGCCCCAAAGGATGGCGGTGCTGACCTGGGATCTTTTGTCGGGTCACATGACCTCGCAGTATGAGCTTTACTTTGACATGAGAGATAAACTGGTCCCAGATCACCAGTCCTATTCAGAGACTATTTATGCATGTGGTTCCAGGCCGAATAGCTTCGCTGCTCGGTCTTTCATTTATTTTGAGCATTGAAGGACGAGTAATAGATGATCAAGAAAGTCAGGCAAAGTCCCCTCACATTGTACAACAGACTTAAAACTATGTCCGGTCTGGCTCAGAGGTAGAGCGAGTCGTCTCTACTCTATAAGCTCCTCCAGTCTGCATGTAGAGGTGTCCTTGATACTGAACATTGCTCCCGGAGGCTGCGCTGCTTCAATAGATCAGATCCTGATGAGCAGGTGGCACCTCTCATTGGAACGTCCCAAAACCAAAGAGTGAACACAATGAAAAGTTACATTGAAAATGTTTTTCTCTTCCGTCTTTGCCAGGCCATGTATCTCAGTCGGGACGGCCAGTACCTGCTGACGGGCGGCGATGGAGGTGTGGTGTCTGTCTGGCAGGTCCACGACCTCAAACAGCTGTTCACCTACCCGGGCTGTGACGCAGGAATCCGCTCTATGACCATGTCACATGACCAAAGGTAACAACACCTACACAGAGAATGCACTTCAGTAACAATGTAGCAGAATGTACTTTATTTAGAACTGATTGATATTATCGTCAGTCCGTTGATTTATCATCAAAATGTTTGTATTGATTCATTTCTTTAAAAGAAAAGATGCTTCATACTCGCTGTACGTTCTTAACATCTCTGTACGTTTCATATCATTGTGTTTTGAGCTGTTGGTTGAGACAAACTAGTTATTGGCAGTAATGATAAACATTGTCCTCGTTGTTTTTTTGACAATCAATCAATTAAATGTAAAAGAAATGTTGTTATAATGAACAATTACTGGATATGAAAATAGTTGTTTGCTGTTATGGGATGATTCTAATTGTTTCTGGTGTATGAATATGAAAGTATTTTAATTATAATTACTTCATGCTGTAGCTTCATCTATGACGTCATCTTTAAAAGCTGATCATGTCTTCGTGACCTAAAGTAACTGTAGATGTCAGATGAGCACTGTACAGTCAAATATTTAGAAATATTTACTGTAAATACTCAAGTACAAGTACCTCAAAGTGTAATTGAAGAACAGAGCTTGAGTTGGTTAAACTAAACGTTACATCTGAGATCATTTTAAAGTAAATCAAATAAAACGAGCTGCTGATGTTCCCTCTCTCCTCTAAGGTGCATCATAACTGGCATGGCCTCTGGAAGTATCGTGCTCTTCTACAACGACTTCAACAGATGGCACCACGAGTACCAGACCAGGTACTGAGCTGCAGCAGCTGCTCTGTCTATATCCTGATATCCTGAATGTATCTCAATAAAGAAACTAAAAACTGTCCTGTTATAATAACACACACTGAACTATTTTTAAAAAGGGCATTGCTATATTTTGTAGATCAGATAGAAGTCTTTCGTATCAATCACAGGGTGTGGGTTGTGTTACTGTACGGTTAAAACAAATCTATTTTTAGCTGTAAGAGTCTATTTTCGTCTCCTCCGGAAAACAAACGCGGGATTTGTGGGGAGCTCGTGAGAACCTTTTCTCTTGACTTAAAAATCCAAATGTGTGTATTTTAGGGCGAGTGATTCTTCTTCTTCTTTTCCTGTAGGTGTGTGTGGGGAATTATTACGCTGTCATTCACTTTTAACATGCTTTTTGACAACAAAGTTGGTAGATAGGAATTGTTTGAATAAATAATAATTGTATTGGACAGAAGGATAAACAAAGAGGGAATATAAATATATAAATATATATTCTGTTTAATTGTACTCCATATTTAAACTTTCCTTTCCCTCCGTACTTCTATGCATGGCTCACTCCTCTTCTAAAACACAGTGCAGAACTACTGCATTATCATTTAACACTTCAAACATCGACCAACACAAAACGTCGCTCTGATGTTAAACACGAGCTTCATGTGAAGGACGATGTCAGGAGAAGTATGTCCAATTTATTTCCCAAATGACTGAATAAGCAAATAGGAAATCATTATTGATGTCTGTGATGGAAGAAGAGAGTATGAGATCATTAATCAAATCACGTCATATCGTCATACCGAGAGCCCGAACCAGCGTAGTTCATCCTTAAAGTCCTCTTTGAGTCCTCGAGTCCTCGAGTCCTCGAGTCCCGTCTCTCAGCAGAGTGAGATGTGTGACAGGAAGGACTTCCTCTTCATCACAGGACGAGTGATTACGTTGAGATGTGATTCAGTGATAAACTGCATATTCCTTTTGATCCTCACTAAAACAAACGTCCACTTGTGTCTCTTGATTTTGGGGGAAATATTCCTTTAAAGTTGTGCTTTGATGTGGTTTGAATCTCCGGTTATGAGAACTGCCGTTATCAACCAATGTTGGGTTCTTTTGCAATCATTTGAGTGTTTTGTGTGCCGAGTTCTGAGTTCTGACAATAAAATGGAATTTTATAACTTGAATTGTCCTTCGTATGAGTGAATTTCTTACTAAGAATAACTGACTCCACAGCATCCTCTAGTGGCCAACTGTCACACACACACATACACACACATACACACACACACGTATACACACACACACACACACACACACACACACACGTACACACACACACACACGTATACACACACACACACACACACACACACACACACACGTACACACACACACACACGTACACACACACACACACGTACACACACACACACACACACGCGTATACACACACATAATATATACAAACAAACATTCATTTGAGGTCTTTATTGGATATTTGCGGTCATTCTGTTTCTAAACAGTACGACATTAAAAGCATAATAAATTGCTCTAATTTGACACGGAGGATTAAACTGCTTTAGAACTTGTCTGTTCATCTAAGTTTCTCTTTACAAACTGCATATGAAAGTCTACTGTTAACGGGTTTTGGTATGCATGCAGCGTTCCTGTCGAGGTAAATGTTGTAATAAGTAAGACCGACTAACACTAGTTTGTTAAATGCTGTGGAGTTTATAACAAAACAATACAAATCACTTACAACTTATTTCTAAGACGCTCCAGTTAGAACCCCATATTTGGCCACGCTGTCATCAGCTGTGGTTCATATAACACAATAAAATAGAACCGTTTTAATCCGGAAGGAAATTCTTGTGCAATAATTTAATAATAATAAACTAATTTAAAAACAATAGAATTGCAAATATTACGTGTAAAAGCAGTAATACTGACACCAGAATAGAATAAGTGATGAGACTAAAGGTAAAATCACAACAAAGGTTAAATACAAGAGTAAAGATATGAAGATATCAGTAATACGAGCACCAGTGACTAATAAACTAAAACAGAAGAAGTAATGTTGAGCATGATGAGAGAGATCGTGTCTATAGGAGAAACATTTCATAGAAAAGCACGTAATTAAAAATGTACTAAAAAGTAATTTCTCATTACAAAGTCAAGAAAGTTTAGTGTCATGAAAACACCATTAAAAAGTAACAAAGTTATTTATAGTACGTCACGAATCATAAAAAGTCATAATATAGTCATAAAATAGTCAAAGTATAGAATGTCATAAAGAGGTAACGGGTAACAAAACTCAATGCAGCCAAAGATAAAACGCAAACCAAGACAAAAGTAACTTGGGAGGTATAATGTGACTATAATGTGACTATAATGTGACTATAATGTGACTATGATGTGACTATAATGTGACTATAATGTGACTATGATGTGACTATGATGTGACTATAATGTGACTATAATGTGACTATGATGTGACTATAATGTGACTATAATGTGACTATAATGTGACTATAATGTGACTATAATGTGACTATAATGTGACTATGATGTGACTATAATGTGACTATGATGTGACTATGATGTGACTATGATGTGACTATAATGTGACTATAATGTGACTATAATGTGACTATAATGTGACTATAATGTGACTATGATGTGACTATAATGTGACTATAATGTGACTATAATGTGACTATGATGTGACTATAATGTGACTATAATGTGACTATGATGTGACTATAATGTGACTATAATGTGACTATAATGTGACTATGATGTGACTATGATGTGACTATAATGTGACTATAATGTGACTATAATGTGACTTTTCTTTGACATATATTATGACCTTTTTATTACTTTTTTCTACATACTATACTTTGATTTTGTTCATGACTTCTTTGCACAAACTCTACAATTACTTTGTTTTGACTTTATGACTTTTTCAAACATGCTATAATATTACTATTTTCGAAATGCTTTACTATGACTTTTTAAAAAATATTACAATAACTTTTTGAAATACTATGATTTTTGTATAACTTTTTTCGACATACTATACTATAACTTTGACTATTTTCGACATAGTATACGATGACTTTAATTACTTTTTTAACATAATATATTATGACTTGTCATACTATAATAGAACCTTTTTCAACATGCTATACTATGACTTGCACACACCATACTCAGACTTTCTTCAACATATAATACTAAATAATAATAAAGGACTTTCTATCATTTGTTTTGACTATAATATGACTTTTTCATGACGATTTTCCAAAACACTCCAATTTGACTTTTTTACGATAATATAACCGTTTTCTAAATTATATACTATTTACTTTTTCAACATTCTATACTAGGATTATTAATTAATTTTTCATTACATACTATGTAAAAATCATAATTGTATATTATGTTGAAAAGAATCATAGTGTTGTATATCATTAATACTGTCAAAGTATTGTAAGTCATAAACGATAACGATAAACATATTTCCATATATCATGTCATCAATAAATCATGAAAACATTCCATGTTATGTAAACAGCAGTTTGCGTCGTCACACTTCATTACGTTGAGATGTGGTTCAGCACCAACATGTCAATGAGACGAGTTCCTCTGGTGCTCACAGCTTCTAGTGGACAACGTCTCTCACACAGAAATGATCAAAACTAATATTCATTTGAAGTCTTTATTGCATTTTTGCTATTCTGTTTCTAAACAGTAGGACATTAAAAGATGCATAATGAAGAACGTTGCTCCAGTAGGACACCGATGATGAACCGGGTTTAAAACATTTCATACAAAGTCCCTTTACAAACTGCATATCAAAGTCTACTTTTAAATACATATAAGAGGAATATAATGTACCAACTTTAATCAAGCGACTTGGTGTGTGTGTGAGGGACTAACGGGAGGCAGGAAGTGAAATGAGTATGTGTGCAGCATGAAGTCCTGAAGAGGCAGAGAGGCATGTTGACGGAGCCCCACACAGCTGGACAGATGCATCAAAAACTAATCACTTGACTGACGTACAGGATGCAAAACTTTCAGTCCCATTTTTCAGTCAAGCGGGTTTAGATGAAGGCTTCATTAAGTGATGAGCTGGGAGCTAGTGGTCGGCACACAATCATTCAATCCAACAGATCAAAACCAAACTGTGTAGACTTCATGCAAACCTCAGTGGAGGATTTATATCAGTTATATCAACTGGTATTCTAAGTTCATGTGTGTTTTCTGCGCATTAATGCATTCATAGCAGAAAGCAGTTCAGTTTAAAAGATCCAGTCCTTTAGAAACGAACCTGCTTCATGTGTGTTGATGAAGATTAACAGGACAGCAAGGAAGGAGAAACACACTCCTGCTACTGAACATTGTGTATATTATACGTGTTGTCACCGTTTCTTTTCTTTGTGCTTTTGAATTAACAGATAATTCCACATCTTACATCTCTTAGTGGAGATGAAACCTTCCTTGTTATTAGCTGCTAGGTTCTGTTAGGTATCGTCTCTATGTGACTGTACTGTAGAGCATCACTTACTTTACAGTAACTCCAGGTCACCGTTGGGATGACGGTGGTACAGAAAGAATCACTTCTATGTATTAAGGACCTAGTGTCTCTGCTGAAGCTAAAGGAGTTCACCATGGTGTGTGTGAGTAATGAGTAACTATTTACAAACGAGCCACCGCCAGTCACAATGGGATAATAAATACAATATTTCACATTAACGTGATACAGTAACGCAGGACGACTAAAGACAAACAACTCATTCAGTTCACTCCCTTATTACACATCCTCTAATAATAAATACAAATATATATATACAGTCGACAAATTCTTTGAAAACGACTTGTATCCTCCGTCTCTGAAAACGAGTGGGATGAGAGTGAGATAGAAACAGTCACTGGCTCAGTTTACAGCTACTGGAAAGGCTCAAGATGGAGTTTAACCTCCTGACACATGAAGGTAAAGAGAAGGAGCGAAATCTTTAAATCTTCTCCATTAGCTCTTCAGCAGGTAGAAGGAGAACCAATGGGAGAGGGCGGGGTTGTGGATCTGGGAGGTGTAGAGGGGGGAGAGGGAAACAGGGTTGGATGAGATGGAAAGGGAGGTTCTTGTTTGGTTGGGGAAGAGAACGGGAAGAATATGGCAGGTTTGATGGGGGAGACTGGGGAAGGAGAAGACGGTTTTGTGGGAGAGGAAGACAGGGATGTTGCCTCTTTGGTAGGAGAGGAGGAAGGGAGTTGATTGTTGTGAGAAAGAGAAGCTGGTTGGGTGGGAGAAGAGGGAGAAAGAGAGGCTGGTTTGGTGGGAGAAGAGGGAGAAAGAGAGGCTGGTTGGGTGGGAGAAGAGGGAGAAAGAGAGGCTGGTTGGGTGGGAGAAGAGGGAGAAAGAGAGGCTGGTTTGGTGGGAGAAGAGGGAGAAAGAGAGGCTGGTTGGGTGGGAGAAGAGGGAGAAAGAGAGGCTGGTTGGGTGGGAGAAGAGGGAGAAAGAGAGGCTGGTTTGGTGGGAGAAGAGGGAGAAAGAGAGGCTGGTTGGGTGGGAGAAGAGGGAGAAAGAGAGGCTGGTTTGGTGGGAGAAGAGGGAGAAAGAGAGGCTGGTTGGGTGGGAGAAGAGGGAGAAAGAGAGGCTGGTTTGGTGGGAGAAGAGGGAGAAAGAGAGGCTGGTTTGGTGGGAGAAGAGGGAGAAAGAGAGGCTGGTTTGGTGGGAGAAGAGGGAGAAAGAGAGGCTGGTTGGGTGGGAGAAGAGGGAGAAAGAGAGGCTGGTTTGGTGGGAGAAGAGGGAGAAAGAGAGGCTGGTTTGGTGGGAGAAGAGGGAGAAAGAGAGGCTGGTTTGGTGGGAGAAGAGGGAGAAAGAGAGGCTGGTTTGGTGGGAGAAGAGGCTGAAGTGGAGAAATGAGGTAAAGTTATGGGAGCAGAAGGAAGGAAATCAACACCGTCAGTTGAGGAATGAGAGCAGGGAGCATCAGAGGAGGATGTAGCATCAGGCACAGCAGTCACGAGAGTCTCGGGTGCCTTGAGAGGAGCGGTCTTGGCGGGTTGTGGTTCTTTGGCGCGTGATGCCGGTTGGTTTGGTGAAGCCGGTCCTGACTTCGTTACTGAGGCTGGTTTGACTGAAAGGGAAGATGGGACTTTCTTGACAGCCGACGGCGGAGGACATGGCACTGTTTGGGGCTGTGGACGACGAAGCGTGGTGAGCGGGATGGTCTTCTTATCTAGAGCTGTGCTCTGGCAAAACAGACGAACAGACCATCAGACTACTGAAGCAGTAATAACACCAGTCAGTGGGTCAGTCTACACTCAATGTAAAAGGAATAATGTTCGTGTGACTTCCTTTGAAAGATCTCTAACTCTTGCAGTAAGAAATGGGATTCAATCAACTAATTGTTTCCTTTTTAAACCTACAACCATTAACCGCTGAGCCAGTGTGGTAATGATCTCTATGAATGAACAACACGATGAACAAGCTCATGGAAATGAACATAAATAACTGAAAGATGATTAAACAAAAAGTCAGTATTGTTTTCACACCAGATCATCACTGCTGTTGCATGTGCAGAGAAAGGGCAAATGAGAACGTCAACTTCTCCATTCAACAGGTAACTGCATGGTGCTTTGGTGTTGAGTAAAGCCAATGAGGGGTTCTTATGGAGGACAGAACACTAGACATCATGTTCCTCATTTGCCCTTTGAACACACGTTTAGTGTTAGTACATACCATTGCCTTGGAGCTAATTCACAGGGACGTAATGCAGGGAGAGGGAGAAGCAAAGAGGGACAGAGACTAGTCTTACTCACAGCTTCACAACACAAAGTCAACACAACAAGCAGCCTGTGGACACTCGATGTTCCAACTCAATGCTAATCTGCTCTTTCATCAATAAAACTCACTTTGGTTTGGACCGAATCACTCTTTGCATTTCAGAAGACTGAGTTGGAACAAACTGTAGGATTCTCTATAAGTGACTAATTCAGGCAGAAACACGTATCAATTAGTGCGATATTTATATAGAACTCAATGGAATAAAGTATATAAAGTATATAAAGTATATAAAGTATATAAAGTATGTTTAAATATGTTTCATAATGTTCTAGTTTTAAAGTTAGGACCGACATTATTCTAAATCTGTTTTTATTGTCAACAAAACACCCGACGAGACTGTTGGGCTGATATAGCTCATTCTTTCATGCCATAGAGCTCTATTGTATCATTAAAACCATTCATGAGCCACACGGTGACATGTTCAGTAAACACAGCCACAGTTTCTTTTGACTCATCGACCGTTCTCCTGCTTCATACGTGTGACTCTGTTATAGATCCACATCTTAGGAACCAGCTGCTTCACTGAGAGTCACAGAAAGTACTGAGAGACGGACCGACACGTTGTTGGTTTTGGTCTTTTTATAGGATTTGTTGACAAGAACAATGTAGAACATGGTCAGCCCCGTCCCCCGTCCTTTACGACGGGGACATCGTGTCCAAGGCGATGAAGCCACATTATTGTTTCTGCATCCATCTCTGCAAATTGAAGCTACAAAATGGTGCCGACGCGGTTCTCTCGTCTTCCCCACAAGGTGGCACCAGAGCACCACTGACATCCAACAGTGCTGAGCAACCAATTATAGATTTGTGGAAGCACAGAAAGTTCATTTTAAGCTATTTTGAACGGCATCACGAACAAAAAAAGAAATGTGGCAGATAGGGAGGCAAATTAAAGTGCTCTTGCATTAGCGCTGTAAACATGCTAAATAACCGCAGTGACATCGTGATTAAACATTCATAACACACGTTAGTCACATCCCACAAACGTGATCGATACAAATGGAATGAAAGTTGAGCGAAAAGTATGAAAACAGTCCAGAGGGGTCAGGAGACAGAGTGCATGTTGGGAGTTATTGACGTCAGCTGGTTATTGAGAGCAGTTACTGCAGCTGGTGAAGAGCAACAAGGGGCCTGAAAAAGAGGCAGGAAGGAAGGGAAAGGGAGAGCAACGGGGTGGGAGTTGTTATAGCTGGAGGGAAGAGGGTGAAGGGAAGGGAAGGAAGAAGGGAAGGAAGAAGGGAGCAGGAGGAGGGGTATGGAGTGTGTACCCGGCTCTCAGCTCCAGGCGTCCCCTTTGGTCCTGGAGTTGGGTGTGAGGGGGGGGTGAGGAGGAGGTAGGAGGAAGAAGATGGAGAGGAGGAGGAGGGGCCGAGGCCAGGTTCCGCATTTACACCTCAAACTGTCAAATGAAATTTACAAGAAATGAGGCTCTTTGCAGCAACGATCAAGTCTCATTTTGAGCTAAACTCTTTCCATTAAGCCCCTCTCCTGCTTTCAGTTCAGACAGACTGAAGAGTGAACTGATGAGAGAGAACTGATGAGAGTGAACTGATGAGAGAGAACTGATGAGAGTGAACTGATGAGAGAGAACTGATGAGAGTGAACTGATGAGAGTGAACTGATGAGAGTGAACTGATGAGAGTGAACTGATGAGAGAGAACTGATGAGAGTGAACTGATGAGAGAGAACTGATGAGAGTGAACTGATGAGAGTGAACTGATGAGAGAGAACTGATGCGATGGAGCAGTGGAGGAAGTCAAACTGTACAACAGGAAATGATGCAAGTGATGCTTGAAACAGACAGGAAGGAGGAATGTGACCGCTACAGGAATGATTTATTCTGTCCTGTCCTAGTTTCTGTCCCATCATCCCGTCTCTGAAATCATGTCTCACATGTTTACATGTGAGACATGTTTACATGTTTACACGTTTACATGTTTACACGTTTACATGTTTACACGTTTACACGTTTACATGTTTACACGTTTACACGTTTACATGCCTACATGTTTACATGCCTACATGTTTACACGTTTACACGTTTACATGTTTACACGTTTACACGTTTACATGTTTACACGTTTACACGTTTACATGTTTACACGTTTACACGTTTACATGCCTACATGTTTACACGTTTACACGTTTACATGTTTACACGTTTACATGCCTACATGTTTACATGTTTACATGTTTACACGTTTACACGTTTACACGTTTACATGTTTACATCGTCATGGACGATGATTGAGGTCAGATATTCTTAGACCGGTGATTAAAAGGGCGTAAGATTCATATCACAGTGAATCAGAAGGAGCTCGATCTCCTGTATTTGGGTCAGAGATTCACTTCCATGTTGAAGCTGCTTCAGACACCGTGTCCATTACTATTAAACGTGTCCAAACATCAACACTGAGATTAAAGAGTCACTGAACGTAATCCCATGAAGCTGTAAGAATACTCGCAGTGAATCAGAAACAGAATGTGCAAACATAGAACAGTGATATTTACTGAATTGTGCATTCTTTATACCTTGGTTTGTGAATATCTTACCATGATGACGGACACTCCAGCTGTGGTGTTGTTGTGCTTAGGTGCAGTGTTAAAGTGCGTCTTCAGTTTACCTGTGACCTCCATCTTCATGTTGTTCTCCAGGATTGCTTCGTCCTACAGACACACAAACATGCAATGAGGTGACGTGGTGCAGTAGGTTTCCACACAAGAAGCCGTGTTAATGTCCAGACGCAGCACCACAAACAGACTACGACAGACCGTGACCCAAGGGTGGTAGAGGACGTCTTGTGCTGTGTATCGAGCCTCAGCGTTGACCTGCAGCATCTTTCCAATCAGCTCCTGCAACAAAACACACTTTAGAACATTTAACAGGTGATTGTGTCGTTGTGACCGGACTTTAACACACACACACACACACACACACACACACACACACACACACACACACACACACACACACACACACACACACACACACACACACACACACACACACACACACACACACACACACACACACACACACACACACACACACAGTTGTAGGAACTCTATATCCATATGTAGTCAGCTGTCACCATCCCGTCACATATTGATCAGTGTAGCTTTAAGTGTTCCATGTTTGATTTGACATACATTTGCTACATCACGACATAAGCTGATAGCAGTGAACACGGTTCAGCATATTAACACCGACTGTCAGCTTTGTGTGCAATCGCAAAGTCAAAGTCAGCGCTTCCTAAATGTACACCTGCACAAAGCTACATAACTGCTGTGGTGTCTAACTGTGCACGTCTACAGTGACAGGGCCGCTGTAAGAACAGTGGGTTTAACGAGCAGTCTGGTCTACATACATGACACTAATTTAGAGGGTTGGAGGGAGACAGTAGTCATTACTGGAGAGTGAACCATGTGGGTTCACAGGGTGTGTGTGTGTGTGTGTGTGTGTGTGTGTGTGTGTGTGTGTGTGTGTGTGTGTGTGTGTGTGTGTGTGTACTATTTGGATCTATTTCAGACCTTTGAAACCACTGCATTCAGTTAAAGGTAGAATTGTTCAGGCCTCATTCCGGTTACGCAAGGATTCGTGAAATCCTTAAGGAAAATGAATGTGATCAATGTAATGTCATTACGTGTGATAGAAGTGTGTGTGTGTGTGTGTGTGTGTGTATGTGTATGTGTATGTGTATGTGTATGTGTATGTGTATGTGTATGTGTGTGTGTATGTGTGTGTGTGTGTGTGTGTGTGTGTGTGGTCCCAACCTTGGCTGAGTCAGTGATGTTGTCCCAGTAAGGACTGGGAAAGTCCAGTCGCCCCAGAAGGATCTGCTCAAACAGATCCTCTTGCAGGTTACTCTCACTACATAAAAAGACACGAACACAGATTCATAAATATCACTCAGCACACTTCCATTGTGAAAAAACATCACTGCACTTTGCATGATAATAAATGGCCTCACCTGATGAGTTTAATGTGCTCATTACAATAACTGAAGTGCTATAGATTAAACATGGATCACGTTAAGTTGAATCCTTCACACTGTGACTGCAGGACGACAATCCTCAACGATGACTAATCAGCTGTTTGTCTCTGTAGCAGAAGGTAATCGGTATGAAAACAAGTTGCCAAATAATGTGACTGAACCCTTTTTAATGTCATCATATCATCGTGTCACTAGTATCCACATGTATTATGCATGTGTCCTTCATGAATTAATGATGTCGTGGTTTGAGTCAGTTTAAACATGAGCTTTATCGGGCGTGTGAACTGAGGACGAGTACCTCCTAAATGGAGGGAAGCCACACAGAAGGATGTAGGTAATGACACCTGCAGCCCAGATATCCACCTTCAGACCATAACTGTGGAAAGAGAAACACAAAGGGTCAGAGACACAAAGGGTCAGAGACACGAAGGGTTAGAGACACAAAGGGTCAGAGACACGAAGGGTTAGAGACACGAAGGGTCAGAGACACGAAGGGTCAGAGACACGAAGGGTCAGAGACACGAAGGGTCAGAGACACGAAGGGTCAGAGACGCAAAGGGTCAGAGACGCGAAGGGTCAGAGACGCAAAGGGTCAGAGACGCAAAGGGTCAGAGACACGAAGGGTCAGAGACTCAAAGGGTCAGAGACACAAAGGGTTAGAGACACGAAGGGTTAGAGACACAAAGGGTTAGAGACACGAAGGGTTAGAGACACAAAGGGTCAGAGACACGAAGGGTTAGAGACACAAAGGGTCAGAGACACGAAGGGTTAGAAACACGAAGGGTCAGAGACACAAAGGGTCAGAGACACAAAGGGTCAGAGACACGAAGGGTTAGAGACACGAAGGGTCAGAGACACGAAGGGTCAGAGACACAAAGGGTCAGAGACACAAAGGGTCAGAGACACGAAGGGTTAGAGACACGAAGGGTCAGAGACACGAAGGGTTAGAAACACGAAGGGTCAGAGACGCGAAGGGTCAGAGACGCGAAGGGTCAGAGACACGAAGGGTCAGAGACACGAAGGGTCAGAGACACAAAGGGTCAGAGACACGAAGGGTTAGAGACACAAAGGGTCAGAGACACGAAGGGTTAGAAACACGAAGGGTCAGAGACACAAAGGGTTAGAGACACAAAGGGTCAGAGACACGAAGGGTTAGAGACACGAAGGGTCAGAGACACGAAGGGTTAGAAACACGAAGGGTCAGAGACGCGAAGGGTCAGAGACGCGAAGGGTCAGAGACACGAAGGGTCAGAGACACGAAGGGTTAGAAACACGAAGGGTCAGAGACGCGAAGGGTTAGAAACACGAAGGGTCAGAGACGCGAAGGGTTAGAAACACGAAGGGTCAGAGACGCGAAGGGTCAGAGACACAAAGGGTCAGAGACACAAAGGGTCAGAGACACGAAGGGTTAGAGACACGAAGGGTCAGAGACACGAAGGGTTAGAAACACGAAGGGTCAGAGACGCGAAGGGTTAGAAACACGAAGGGTCAGAGACGCGAAGGGTTAGAAACACGAAGGGTCAGAGACGCGAAGGGTCAGAGACACAAAGGGTCAGAGACACAAAGGGTCAGAGACACGAAGGGTTAGAGACACGAAGGGTCAGAGACACGAAGGGTTAGAAACACGAAGGGTCAGAGACGCGAAGGGTCAGAGACGCGAAGGGTCAGAGACACGAAGGGTCAGAGACACGAAGGGTCAGAGACACAAAGGGTCAGAGACACGAAGGGTTAGAGACACAAAGGGTCAGAGACACGAAGGGTTAGAAACACGAAGGGTCAGAGACACGAAGGGTTAGAGACGCGAAGGGTCAGAGACACAAAGGGTCAGAGACACAAAGGGTCAGAGACACGAAGGGTTAGAGACACGAAGGGTCAGAGACACAAAGGGTTAGAGACACAAAGGGTCAGAGACACGAAGGGTCAGAGACACAAAGGGTCAGAGACACAAAGGGTCAGAGACACAAAGGGTCAGAGACACGAAGGGTCAGAGACACAAAGGGTCAGAGACACAAAGGGTCAGAGACACGAAGGGTCAGAGACACGAAGGGTCAGAGACACGAAGGGTCAGAGACACAAAGGGTCAGAGACACAAAGGGTCAGAGACACAAAGGGTCAGAGACACGAAGGGTTAGAGACACGAAGGGTCAGAGACACGAAGGGTCAGAGACACGAAGGGTCAGAGACACGAAGGGTCAGAGACACGAAGGGTCAGAGACACAAAGGGTCAGAGACACGAAGGGTCAGAGACACAAAGGGTCAGAGACACAAAGGGTCAGAGACACGAAGGGTCAGAGACACGAAGGGTCAGAGACACAAAGGGTCAGAGACACGAAGGGTCAGAGACACAAAGGGTCAGAGACACGAAGGGTTAGAGACACAAAGGGTCAGAGACACGAAGGGTCAGAGACACGAAGGGTCAGAGACACGAAGGGTCAGAGACACGAAGGGTCAGAGACACTAAGGGTCAGAGACACTAAGGGTCAGAGACACGAAGGGTCAGAGACACGAAGGGTCAGAGACACGAAGGGTCAGAGACACGAAGGGTCAGAGACACGAAGGGTCAGAGACACAAAGGGTTAGAGACACGAAGGGTCAGAGACACGAAGGGTCAGAGACGCGAAGGGTCAGAGACGCGAAGGGTCAGAGACGCGAAGGGTCAGAGACGCGAAGGGTCAGAGACGCGAAGGGTCAGAGACGCGAAGGGTCAGAGACGCAAAGGGTCAGAGACACAAAGGGTCAGAGACACAAAGGGTCAGAGACACGAAGGGTCAGAGACACAAAGGGTCAGAGACGCAAAGGGTCAGAGACACAAAGGGTCAGAGACACAAAGAGTCAGAGACTCAAAGGGTCAGTTAATGATTAACAGCAGCTGAATAGTTTACTGCTGAGTCACTGGATATAAACCAATTAAATAACTAATAAACATTTTGGAAAGACTAAAGAAAATAAAAATAACACGAAATAAAGATGGAGCTGACCCGGACTCCGAGATGATTTCTGGAGCCACATATGTAGGCGTCCCACACACGGTGTACAGAGGTCCTTCCACCACTGTGGCCAGGCCAAAGTCCCCCAGCTTCAATGACTTGGTACCATCTGGATATTCAAACACCTGAAATATAATAATCAGTTAAAGCCTGCTGAGCAGCTGGATTTGTAGGAAGAGAAGCTGGTGCGAGTGTAGATATGTACCAGCAGGTTCTCTGGTTTAATGTCTCTGTGGACGATGTTCGTGCTGTGCAGGTACTTCAGAGCTCCAGCGAGGTTGTACACCATGACACACGCGTCTCTCTCTGTGTATGTGGCCGAGGAGGTGATGGCATCGAATAAATCCCCTCCCTGTGTCGACGTCAACAAAGTGGTTAAAGACCAAACCAAATAGAACCCCCCCCCCCCCCCCCCTATTAGCCTCTCCTGTACCTTGACCAGCTCCATAACCAGGTAGAGTTCAAAGGGAGTGTCCACCTCCTCTATCAACATGATGATGTTGGGGTGTTTCACCTTCCGCAGCACCGCGACCTCGTTCTCTATGAGCTGCTCCTGGAAACACAAGACAGAACATACAAGTTACCGTGTGCTCCGGGACACGGATCCATTCACGCTAATCAAGAGACGCTGTGTGTCAAGGACGTGTGAGTCAGTGTGAAGATACTTTGAGTTAGGTGATGAATAAAACACGACTGGCCTGATCTAACTAAGAGGATCAGAGGGACGCTCAGTGGTGTGGTGCGTGTTAATAATGAAGCGGGAGAAGGAGACGGTGAGCAAAGACCTTTCCGGTGCACTTGGCCTTGTCGATGATCTTCAGTGCAAACTCTTTTCCTGTGGACCTGAGAAGAAACACGGCAATTAGGTCCAATCATAAAAACAGCACTGATGCTGCAACAATATCTGAAATTCAAATCAAGAGAGCCTCGGTTACAGTGAGCAGGAGCACTGCTACAGAGTTATTGGAGAGGTACGTTAGCTGCACTAGCCACGTTTATACAAGAGCTACAGAGCAGATGCAGCTCAACAACTCACAGCAGGATGCAGAACAGGGTTTCACTACAATGTCAGGTTGAAGGTTTCAAGTTACTGTCACCTCCATCAGTGACCAGTTAGTGGTCAGACGTGAGCTGTGTGGCACCTGTGATTTCACAGTGATGTCATCGTGTACTGCTCTAGAGACAGTATGCGTCTACGGTGAGAGGAGAAATCACTGGAGGTTTAAAGTTAGTCTGTAACCTCGTCTCTACTTAATAAAATGAACAAAATGAACAAAATGAACATAATGAACATAATGAACATAATGAACATAATGAACATAGTGAACATAATGAACAAAATGAACAAAATGAACATAATGAACATAGTGAACATAATGAACATAATGAACATAATGAACATAGTGAACAAAATGAACAAAATGAACATAATGAACATAGTGAACATAATGAACAAAATGAACAAAATGAACATAATGAACATAGTGAACATAATGAACATAATGAACATAATGAACATAGTGAACATAATGAACATAATGAACATAATGAACATAGTGAACAAAATGAACAAAATGAACATAATGAACATAATGAACAAAATGAACAAAATGAACATAATGAACATAATGAACATAGTGAACATAATGAACAAAATGAACATAATGAACATAATGAACATAGTGAACATAATGAACATAATGAACATAATGAACATAGTGAACATAGTGAACATAATGAACATAATGAACATAATGAACATAGTGAACATAATGAACAAAATGAACATAATGAACATAATGAACATAATGAACATAATGAACATAATGAACATAATGAACATAATGAACATAATGAACATAATGAACATAATGAACATAATGAACAAAATGAACATAATGAACATAATGAACATAATGAACATAATGAACATAATGAACATAATGAACATAGTGAACATAATGAACATAGTGAACATAATGAACATAATGAACATAATGAACATAGTGAACAAAATGAACAAAATGAACATAATGAACATAATGAACAAAATGAACAAAATGAACATAATGAACATAATGAACATAGTGAACATAATGAACAAAATGAACATAATGAACATAATGAACATAGTGAACATAATGAACATAATGAACATAATGAACATAGTGAACATAGTGAACATAATGAACAAAATGAACATAATGAACATAGTGAACATAATGAACAAAATGAACAAAATGAACAAAATGAACATAATGAACATAGTGAACATAATGAACATAATGAACATAATGAACATAATGAACATAGTGAACATAATGAACAAAATTAACAAAATTAACATAATGAACATAATGAACAAAATGAACAAAATGAACAAAATTAACAAAATTAACATAATGAACATAGTGAACATAATGAACATAATGAACATAGTGAACATAATGAACATAGTGAACATAATGAACATAGTGAACATAATGAACAAAATTAACAAAATTAACATAATGAACATAATGAACAAAATGAACAAAATGAACAAAATAAACAAAATGAACATAATGAACATAGTGAACATAATGAACATAGTGAACATAATGAACAAAATGAACATAATGAACATAGTGAACATAATGAAGGGGCTACGACTCAAATGTAAAGTTTTTGCCCAGTAGTGGTCAAATGTTTTGTTTCTATCTCCTGCGTACTAACACACACTCAAACATGTGCGTGCACAAAGCATTTGAACCAATATACAAGAAGGGGGAGGAAGACCTGAAGCTTATGTGATCTGAAGTATGGATGGACGTAATAAACATAAACAATGCAAGTTCAAATATAATCTACACAACTGAGCAAAGTTCTCCTCTTCACCTTTTGAAACGGTGTAACATCGTATTCATTCAGTACCATGAGACGTGTGACTGGGAGCTGACTCAGAGAGCTCGTACTGTAAGAGGACCGGAGACTCTTTGGGTCACATTGGTTTAGTAAATGTTTTCAGAGTGAGGAAATTAATTCAACATGTTTCTTGGGCCTCGATGACATAAGAGACACTTGTTGTAAACACAACTGTCTTTGTTTACAGGGAACCTGAGAGTATGGGAACACTCTCATCATCATCTCCTCCGTCTGCCTGGGCAGAGTGTTGACTCAGACATTAAAAGGCTAATGAAGGGAATCCTCAGCGGGGTTTAATCTATGGGATAATTCTGTCTCCACATACCCGTCACCAGGATTAAAAAACCCTGATGGAGCAGTTACCGCACATGGTGCACGTCTCAATGAGCCTGCAGTGGGATCACTGCACACGGCTGCCAGCTGATCGTTACACATGTGCAGTGTGAGTGAGTGTGTTTCACCTACCGCTCCACACACTCCTTCACCACAGCGAAGTTGCCGTCTCCGATGACTTTGCCAATCTCGTATTTTTCCAAGATGGTTGAGGCAGGCGTGTAGCGGTTTCCATTAACTGCTGAGGAGAGAGAACCGTTACAACCGGCAACAGACAAGCTATTCAATAACACTAAGGGAGCTCTGACACACACACACACACACACACACACACACACACACACACACACACACACACACACACACACACACACACACACACACACACACACACACACACACACACACACACACACACACACACACACACACACACACACACACACACTCTTTGCTACTTTTGTTGTGTAAGCAAATTGTGAAATGTGTCCTGATGGGGGAAGATGAGGTGATTCAGTGATTCAATGTAATTTCTACATGCTAGAGGGTGATGGGGTCCATGGAACAGCGTCTCAGTTGGCAGATGTAGGAAGACGTACCCTCCGGACTCAGTCGATCACTTTGCTCCTGGTGGTTGTTTAGCGATCCGTTTACATTTGAGGATGAGCTGTGAAGTGACAGAGGGACCTGCAGGATGCAAAAAGAAACAGAAACAGAGGTGAGAGCCTGGCCTAAAACTAAACCCTCAGAAAAATCCCCGTAGGCTTCAAAAGCACCCTCAGAACGTGCTGTACATGAATAAAACATCGGTTTATCGTTGGTCGGTCATTGCTTTTAAAGGCTTTGACTGACGGCATTGTTCTGGTAAATGATTGTCTATTCATACACATAACACAGTACGGTAAGATATTCTACCAAACGTGAAATTTTTTGACACAGTACAACTTGTACATTAATAATATTACTTAAATAGTGAACAAGGTCTAAATTAAGCCTGCCCTTCAAAATGCACAAGGTGCCAGAGCGACTGGATATAAATCCTCCTCCATTATCGCTGCACATTAAACCATTATGGCTCCAAATGAATGATTCATTTCTTAAGAGCGTCCTTTCTGCAGAGCACAGCGGTGGCAATTTCAAAATCTTATGGCTATATTTTTGAAATGTCAGCCATAAATGCAGCATTAAAATAAGACCAGTGATCTTTTCCATTATGTAAAGCAGTGTTCTGCACCACAATGCCCTACACCTGACAGTAAGGATCTACACCTGACAGTAAGGATCTACACCTGACAGTAAGGATCTATTAGTCGGTCTGAGGGTCGTCCTCTGGACTAAAGTGGAGATGGAACATTGTCATGGTCGAGTTTAGGACTTGGAGAGTGAGCAGCTATGTTATTGACATCCTTGTGCATCCTCATTTCATTTCTTCTAAAAGTCTTACTCTACTCTACCTCTTGCCAGTGAATTTTAAAGCTGTCAGTAAATCATAAAATCTAGCGTCCTGCCGAATGAATGTGAATGGATGAGTCTTTGACTGGGCTTAGAGAGGAATGGAGGAGGAGGAGGAGGTTTGCCAGCTGGCTGCAGCAGTTAGAAACTCTGCAGTTTGTGACTGACACGCAGCTTACAGAAGAATCCATCAATAAAACAGATTAGTATCTCTAGCTCGACCACAAATACATCACAGAGCTGCAGCACGGACCGTACATAGACCTCTAGGTCACAGATGGCTGCCGGGCCGTGACATGACTTGACTTCTTCGTGGTTCTGTATGTATGTCGAAACAATCCTGCCTTACAGCCTTAACGGGTCTCCATTTTGTTCATTTCTTACAAATGCACACAAGCACACAGGTGACACGAGACACATTCCTGCCCAGAGTTCTACACTATTCCAGTGATGGAGTCGTGGCGCTAACGCACCAAAGAGAGCAGCATAGAAAGATGACTTCAAGCCAGCAAACATGGATATAAACAGTCGTAATGTAGGCTTTGAGTGGACCAGGACAAATAAATTACAATAACCAATGAAAACACACACACGGCACCCAAAAAGGTTACTTCAGCAGCACTCAGCAATTTCACAGTCTGTCCGTTAAATATTGACGTTGCTCTGAGTCCCTCGTGCATGGGAGACAGATTATTAATGTAAATGCACACCTACAATATGCTTTGAAAACCATAAACTGTACAGTTTAGATAATTGAATTCAGCTGCAGCACGTGGCTGTGATATACCGTCTTACCTTAAAACTGGGGTCGGTCCGGGGACTGGTGGGAGACGGAGTGGAGGACTTGGTGGACTTGGGAGTTGAGATCTGGCTGCTTGAGACTCCGTTTACTATGTGGAGACAAACAGGAAGGACACGAGAGCAGAGGAACGAGTCATTAGGAGTGCGAGTACGAGTTGGTTTGTACAGACGTGTGAGTGGATGAAACTACTCGCCTGTGACTCGGCGTGTTTAAAGCTGCTACCAGAATATTTCTACGTGATCCACAACGATGCACCAGGAGAGAGTACGAGCAGACGTACGACTAGAACAACCACGTTATACGCCCGAGTCATGGCCAACAACGTGTCTGTGAGGTTACACTGACCTTTGACCACCACAACGCAATGACTTCATCCTTGATTCAAAGACTTTGTGTCATATTTGTAATATATTTATATATTTGAAGTCATTCCTGGAATATTGGTTCAGTGGAACCGACGAACCCACAAACACAACGCCGTGGCTGTCGCCGGCGTGAAAGCTTTCAAATGTTTAGGACACATTAAATGTGACGTTACTGTCTCGAACTAACACACATTCACACATTCACACATTCACACATTCACACATAGCAGGTTGTAGCTTGTGCCACCTGCAGGCAACTGGTGTTTCCTTTGTGTGTTCTTTAGGATTCACATTCAACATTGTTGCCATCTGTTAATCTGCAAAACTACAATAATAACTTCCAAGACAAGAAACAAGGAACGCCTCCAGCAGCTACAGTTCTAACACAACTCACAGCGTCACAGCTGAGAATCTGTGACTTTAAGAGAAAGCGTTGGCACACATGGACTCCGGTCTAGACTGATGAACCCTTGAATTGATGTACTGAATGATATGATTCTAACATATAGACTCATATAGGTTCAGTTTGTACCAAACTATGAATGGACTTCCTCTGTGTTACTAACACATGTTCATAATATACTTCAGTGTGTAACACGAGATGAGAGCTTTTATTGTTCATTCAGCACAGATTACTTCTGCCAACGTCTCTCTTGGTTTACAGATATAACGCGTCAAACTTCAACTCAAAATCTCTTCATCTGCATAAACCCAGCTGAGCCTACAGGCTGCGTCTTTACACGACTGCTTGTTTCATTTTATATTCACTTAGTGTTATATTCACTTAGCATACCTGTCCTCTGGGTCTTTATCCTGTTTCTATGAAGGAGCTTTTGAAGTAAAGCATTAGCTTCTAATGTGTCAGTTTACCTGTTGAGCACCTCAGCTGCTACAGGTTTATAGGCATGAGATCCAACTGTTCAGTGAGAGCAGGATTTAATTAACACATCTCAGATGAGTCTAATCAGTGCTTTCAATCAGTGGATCTGCAGCAGCTGGCTTTCAAATTCGATGGATAGAAACATTATATAAGGAGAAGGACGCCCAGAGAACGTAGCCCTCCGCCAAGGCAAAATGAAACACTCTCAATGTTAACGAAAGGTACAAATAATTAGTTTATCCGCCAAATGGAGTCTTTGTTTGTAGACAATTCTGTATTTCTTTACAGCAAATGGCAGATGTTGCAGCTGTGAAATATTCCCAATATCTGTGAGTAGAAGGCTGAAGTGAACGCTTTTTCCTGTTTGGCTGCTCATCACTACAGTCTGAACAATGTGAGAACTTGAACATGCTGTTAACTCGCCGTGCTTGGATGTTAGCATGTTCACATGCTAATGTTCACATTTGTACGTGACGTTTAGCATTATGTGACATTAAGCATTATTAGCATTGCAATCCATGAGGAGACAATCCCTCAATCATAGATGTGAATTTGGAATTAGCACCTTTAAGCCACCAGAGCTTTAATTCACAGGAGAACTCTGAAGCTGTTTTACTGAGTAACTCAATAGCGATGAGTACTCGAGTACATTGATATGGCAGGTGTTTGTGTCGGCATCACACGCCTCACCTGGGGACTTGACTGGAGACTGACTGGTGGAGTAGTGCACAGGTTGTCTTGCTGCAGAGTCAAAAAAGACATAAAGAACAGTCAGCAGATCTCATTTGCTATAATCACATTACAACAGACATTGAAAGAGTTTGGAACTTCCGAGCCTGAACTTAGACTGCAAGCTCTCCAAACCGCTCAAATATCTGGTCTTTGAAGTGACGTCGTGGCTCATAAACACTCATTACTCAGCAGAATGTCACCGTCTCTCAATGCACCACACGAAGTCATTCTGTCACAACTGAGTCAGGATGAAGCTGCTGAATAAAGAAGCTGTTACTCAGCCTGTCAAACAGAGATGACCTGACAGCGTCGTTTTGACATCAGATGAAGGGGATTAGAATGTTTAACATGTTGTTACATATATAATGATAAAAGACTTGACCTTTCATATTATCTATTAACAAGTTACTATGTTAGATATGCATGATATCTCTTCATCTAACAGAGTTAATACAGTTGTGTGTGTACATGTGTGTTACCTGCACCAGGGGACTTGCTGCGCCGTGAAGGTCTGGGGCTCTTCGCTGTCCGGGTTGGAGTAGCAGAGCGGCTGTGCGGCGTCTTTAGCACTCTGCATTCTGGGGGGACGACACGCTCAGTCGGTCACCGTCGCATATATTAACCTTCGCTTATAAACAAACCTGTTCTCAGAGTTAATGTGGCACAAGTATGCATAACAAGCTGCTGTACCAGAGAGATGACCCTGGAAATGTTACTGATGTTGCATGATGTCATGAATGCTGCTCACACGTGATCATGGGGTTAGGGTTAGGATCATGGGGTTAGGGTCATGGGGTTAGGGTTAGGATAATGGGGTTAGGGTTAGGGTCATGGGGTTAGGGTCATGGGGTTAGGGTTAGGATCATGGGGTTAGGATCATGGGGTTAGGGTTAGGATAATGGGGTTAGGGTTAGGGTCATGGGGTTAGGGTTAGGATCATGGGGTTAGGGTTAGGGTCATGGGGTTAGGGTTAGGATAATGGGGTTAGGGTTAGGGTCATGGGGTTAGGGTCATGGGGTTAGGGTTAGGATCATGGGGTTAGGGTCATGGGGTTAGGGTTAGGATAATGGGGTTAGGGTTAGGATAATGGGGTTAGGGTTAAGATCATGGGGTTAGGGTTAGGATCATGGGGTTAGGGTTAGGATAATGGGGTTAGGGTTAGGGTCATGGGGTTAGGGTCATGGGGTTAGGGTTAGGATCATGGGGTTAGGGTTAGGATAATGGGGTTAGGGTTAAGATCATGGGGTTAGGGTTAGGGTCATGGGGTTAGGGTTAGGGTCATGGGGTTAGGATCATGGGGTTAGGGTTAGGATCATGGGGTTAGGGTTAGGGTCATGGGGTTAGGATCATGGGGTTAGGGTCATGGGGTTAGGTTCATGGGGTTAGGGTTAGGATCATGGGGTTAGGGTTAGGGTCATGGGGTTAGGGTCATGGGGTTAGGATCATGGGGTTAGGGTTAGGGTCATGGGGTTAGGATCATGGGGTTAGGGTTAGGGTCATGGGGTTAGGGTCATGGGGTTAGGGTTAGGGTCATGGGGTTAGGATCATGGGGTTAGGGTTAGGGTCATGGGGTTAGGATCATGGGGTTAGGGTTAGGGTCATGGGGTTAGGATCATGGGGTTAGGGTTAGGATCATGGGGTTAGGGTCATGGGGTTAGGGTTAGGATCATGGGGTTAGGGTTAGGATCATGGGGTTAGGGTCATGGGGTTAGGATCATGGGGTTAGGGTTAGGGTCATGGGGTTAGGGTCATGGGGTTAGGATCATGGGGTTAGGGTTAGGATCATGGGGTTAGGATCATGGGGTTAGGGTTAGGATCATGGGGTTAGGATCATGGGGTTAGGGTCATGGGGTTAGGGTTAGGATCATGGGGTTAGGGTTAGGATCATGGGGTTAGGGTTAGGGTCATGGGGTTAGGGTCATGGGGTTAGGGTCATGGGGTTAGGGTTAGGATCATGGGGACAGAGAAGCACCAAATTAAATAGTCACAAACAGTGTTTAGTCAAAACAGATTGAAAAGCACAGAAGAACAAATGAATGAAATGATATTCGGTATCATAGTTATTTTTCAGTTATTGATACCAATACTTAGACCTGTCTTATCTGTACTGATGTGAAAGTTATAATTGGATATATAACATGCTATTAATCGTCACATGTATGGTTGACATACAAAACCCCAACAAACCACATATTTTTCTAGGACAACCCCTCTGATCTAAAACACATGGTCAGTTTTAAGAAGAGTTTCTTTACACCATTACAACATACATGTGTTGTGCCTTCATGCATGATTTATTGCGTAGGCCGTTTTCTTAATCTTTGTTCCTTTAAGTAGAATGTGTATTGGATCCATTTTGCAGAAGAAGAGCAGCTTCTGTACCTTCAGCATAGCTGCATTGTTCTTTCAAAGACCTACTTCTTAAAAGTGGAGCAGAGGAGTGTAAGTGGGACGGAAGCTCAAAACTATCTCTGGATGGGGCCGATGCCCCATCACTCATCCTCAGTAACAGTTAAAGGTGCAATGTGTGAGAAACGGCTACAATTTGAATTCAAAACATCCAAAACATGAACTAATATTCTCAACGGAAGATGAAGAGGTTACAGTGTTAATATTGTAACATGTAGTTTCTATGGTTCAGTGGTTGAGGGGAAAGGCTGCTCCCTATTTATTTGGAGCATGTGGCTATACGTTACGTACTGCACCTTTAACACAGCGTGTATTAACTATGCCTCCCTGGTGTTAGCTAACCGGACACAGCAATAGAAAACAGGACGTCAATAATTGGATTGTTACTGTAATAAACTACCTTTTCCTTCCCACAAGGTTGTGCAACATGAGCTGATATTATACTTTAACAGTCAATCTGCTGGTTTAAGGAGGTCGTATCCTGCCTGTGTGCACACCTTACAGAGTGTGTGTGTGTGTGTGTGTGTGTGTGTGTGTGTGTGTGTGTGTGTGTGTGTGTGTGTGTGTGTGTGTAGCACTGATTCTTTTCTGCAGATTCTGGACTGACAAAAGCTCACTTTCTACTATTAAGATTAAAATGATCTGAATTAAATTGGACAGAGAATCATGTAAGAAAAGATGATTGTAACACACACAAAGCTATCCTGCTGTCAACGTCCTAAAGGAAGAGCATGTTAAAAGCACTAGTGAGGGAATGATGCTGAGGAAGGACACTGAGGTGAACACACACACACGTTTAGTTAGTCTTAGTCAGGCCTACCAGTCATAAAGGCTGTGGAAGCCTTACCACTCTGATCCAACACGAAGTCGTCCTGAGCGTAGCGGTACTTCTCCGGGCCGCACGCTATGAACACATCGTCGTCCCCGAAGAAGTCCTGCAGGCAGATAATCTGGAGGAGGAAGGTGAGGAAACATTAAGAAGATAGATGATATTCAGAAGGGAATAAAACTGATTCAGAGGCAACAGGCTCACATTTTACATGTGTAACAATGTGCAACACTATACAAATATACACAGTGAAAGTGTGTCCATGTGCTACTTACTAACCAGCTAGAAGTAGAAGAAGAACGTTCCCAAACAAGGAGAATTTAAAATGTTAAATATCTGCTTTGCATATGTTGAGGAAGGGAATAATGCAATAACACACAATGCATTTGGTGAGAAACACCAGAAGGACATTTGACTATGTTCTACTGGTCCTGGTGGAGTGAATTCTAACTACTTCATTGTTGTTCAAACTATAGCAATGCATTAGTTTTATGAACAAGTAAAGTCTTGCTATGGTCTGTACAAGTACAGCGCTGTAGAAGTACCTCAACATTGTACTTTGGTATAGTATTACAAATTAGGAAATGAGTAACTTTCATCAGATATAGATGATGTTTGGTTCACCATCACATCATTAGTGCATCAGATTCTACAGGCTTGAAGTCATTCTACTGTGTTTACGCTGATTATATGTGACTTCAGTATTTTGTAGATGTGAAATAATTGTTTCTAAAGATAAGATTGTGACTCAGTGACTCCGTATGTGAATGAGTGAACAGCAGAGAGAGACAGAGCACAACAACAGGACGAGGTCGAAACACCCCGACATCCGGAATACTGCAGTTAATGCAGAGTCACAGGAGAGTCACAGGAGAGTCACAGGAGAGTCACAGGAGAGTCACAGGAGAGTCACAGGAGAGTCACAGGAGAGTCACAGGAGAGTCACAGGAGAGTCACAGGAGAGTCACAGGAGAGTCACAGGAGAGTCACAGGAGAGTCACAGGAGAGTCACAGGAGTCACAGGAGAGTCACAGGAGAGTCACAGGAGAGTCACAGGAGAGTCACAGGAGAGTCACAGGAGAGTCACAGGAGAGTCACAGGAGAGTCACAGGAGAGTCACAGGAGAGTCACAGGAGAGTCACAGGAGTCACAGGAGAGTCACAGGAGAGTCACAGGAGAGTCACAGGAGAGTCACAGGAGAGTCACAGGAGAGTCACAGGAGAGTCACAGGAGAGTCACAGGAGAGTCACAGGAGAGTCACAGGAGAGTCACAGGAGAGTCACAGGAGAGTCACAGGAGAGTCACAGGAGAGTCACAGGAGAGTCACAGGAGAGTCACAGGAGAGCAGCACAGTAGTGTTCAGACCGCAGCGTCGTTCCTCCTGCTTCTCCTGTTCTGTGTCACACTGTGATCAACATTTACTACGCAGCGCTTTTCCATTTACACCCCCCACCACCCCCCCCCACCCCCACCACCACCACCCCCCACCCCCCCTTGAGACAGAAACAGGAGTTAGTTTTAGCAAGTTGTTTCTCACACACACACACACACACACACACACACACACACACACACACACACACACACACACACACACACACACACACACACACACACACACACACACACACACACACACACACACACACACACACACACACACACACACACACACACACACACACACACAGATTATCCCTCTGTTGCTGTAGGTGGACAAGTAGGAAGACAAAGCTGCAAAATATCCATTCATTATCCCACTCCCCACCACACACACACACCAGTGCACCCACACACTGTGAGGCATATGTACAGTATACACACACACACACACACACACACACACACACACACACACACACACACACACACACACACATTCTTGAAACAAGAGTAAGGGGGAGGAGCACAAAATGGCACAAGATTGTGGGCAGATGGATCCTCTAGGGGAGATTGGGGGCTGACACAGTCGGGGTAAGTGTGTGTGTGTGTGTGTGTGTGTGTGTGTGTGTGTGTGTGTGTGTGTGTGTGTAAGATGGGTATCAGAAGAACTGGTGGTCCGGAAAAGCTAAAGAGCACAAACAATCTCCACAGTAAAAAGAAGAGTTGGAGGCTGAGAGAGAAGGAGACAAAGGAGCCGAGTCGGAGCATCTGACAGCATCAACAGTAACGGTGGAGTATTTAAAACCATTGCTGTCGGCCTTAGTTGATTAATAATACATACGACACTTCACATGACAGTTCTGCATGTCCTACATTCAGACAGCATCAATTACAAATGAAACAGGATGCAGTATCTCTAACATGGTCATAAATAATCAACAACAGTATTTCATGGCCTTCATATGTTCCTTTGGTCTTTGAGGCAAACTGTTGGCCTCGTTACATGGCCTCAGATAAAGACATTCAGTCAGAGTAGAAGTGTCCATGTGCTTACATAGCGAGCTGTGGCAGATTGTAAGAGGTTTGACTGGAGTGGATTCTTCAGACGAGCGTTCACTCTGGAACTGGGCAGCTGATCGCCGCACCGTCAGGGCACCGGTGTAAGAACCACCATGTGAGTCTACAATGGACTCTTGTAGCGAGCGAGACACTATTACATGCAGATATTAGATCATATTCCTCAATGACCTCTGACCTTTATTCACACACTGCTTCCTCCACTCAGCGGGCGGTGTTGGTATGAAGGACAATGTGAGACCGGCCCTCAGGGGGTCGCTGAAGTGAGCAGTGTCCCCTGGCAGGGAAACACCGACCGAGGGGACATCTGCAGCCAAAGAATCAACTCTGCACCTTATAAACCATGGCGCACACACCCTCAGATTGACTAAATGACCTCACGTTCATTCATTCATTGCCCAAAGACATGCTTGTCTCAGCACCACCTGAGCCAACAGGCTTATTGTGAAGAAAAGGACCTCTGGGCTGGAATATTATAGCTCTTTGTCGAGAAGGCCTGTGGCTGTATTCTCCTTTACTTCCACCTCTACACACACACACCTCTCTCTGCACGGCTAGCCCTGCTGTGGTTTGTGATAAAGTGCTTGTAAGCTAGCCTGTGACACCCGGGGGGATGCAGGGAAATGGAGACAAATGGAGACAAATGGGGACAAATGGGGACAGATGGGGACAAATGGGGACAAATGGGGCCTTCATAGACACGTGTTTGAAAAGGCAAGAATTAAAGGAGGTCAAGAGGTTGAAGAATTGTGTTAAATGACAAAGTCTGTTCAAATATGGTTTTAACTTGGCACTGTTAAAATGAGTTAAAATGAGAGCATCTAAACACGTTATAAATACTTGAACATGTCGTTTGGTCTGTAATAATTAAGTTTAAAGGTTTTCCTTTTACATTATGTCGAGCAGAGGAGTAAAGGAGTGTATGAATGTCAAACTGCATCGTCCACGTTTCTCTTTGCTCTCGTCGACCTCTGCGAGCTTTAACAGCCATTGGCGCTCCATCTCCAGCCCCGCCCTGCTAGCGCTGGCCAATCAGGAGAGTGAACTGTTCGCAGGGTTCTGTATCGGCCGGGTGACGCGTCTCGAGGCTAAACTGAAGTTTGCCCTCAGAGATGAGACAACCCCCCTCGTGTGCCTGACCTTCTCCTGCTCTCACCATCAGTCGATGTCTCCGTCTTCACTGCTCAGCTTGGTAACAGAGGAAATACAGGTCAAGGGCTTCAAGTGGGTCTGGAAATATCAAAAGGAATCTGTGTATTGAACATGATATGATATAATAATATAAAACATCTATTATCCAAATATACTCACAGCCTATACAGCATCAATGCACTGCAGTAGATTCTAAAGGGAACTCCTCTTAATCTCACGTCAGGGCTGCGTTCCAAGAACAAATGTCACACAACAGCAGGTGGTAAAGGCTGTAAATGTCTGAGCTGCACACGAGAAAGTAAAGCTCTCCTAGCGATAGCCGAGAGGACAATGATCACAGTAATCATTCGGTTACATCAACACATTCACCTCCAAACCCCTCATCGGTGCTCAACACTCTGAGCCAAATGAGCACGAAGCAGAGCAGGTGGAGTCCTCAAGGAACAACAAAAAGAGACAAAGATTGAGATCTCGGCCTCTTGCCTTGTGACTCCTTCAGTCACAAAATAAAATAACTTGTTACGGTGAACTAGATGTGTATTCTTGACACAAGCTTTAACTCTCACTTAAACTGTTACTTACTTGAGAACGTGCAGATCGCTCGATGCCATTAAGCTGAAGCTAAAGCAGGTTATTAACTCTGTTTGAACTCTTACTAACAGACTGAGTTTAATTCCTCTGGATTAGAGCGCTACATCTAAGACAAGGAGCAATGAGAACACTAAGCCCATCGTTCATGTGCTGCTCTGGATTCACTGCATTAGCTGCATTAAACATAAGCGATCACATGCTTTGATTTATTGACAAATTCAAGTTGCTTTCAATAATTCAACAGCAGCCTCACAGATGTAAATGAACCAACAAACCGTTGCTCAGTGAAGAGGAAACATCATAAACAAGAACGGTGCCGTCAGTAGAGTGCAGATCTCCACCAGGTGTGTCTGCAACGACACCGTCGTGTGATTGAATGAATACAACCCACGAACGGCTAGACGTCTAGACTCACTTCATTCAAACCCAAAAACAAGCAGCAATGCATCCTTGCAATCGGCTCAAACCCGTCATATACAACCTGCCATACAATATCTCGGAGGTACAACAGTCTGTATCTGGTATTTCATTAGCTGTTAGCCAAACACCACAAACTGTTAGGCCCCTCTGTGGGCCAATGATAGCAGTGAGTGAGGAGTCAGCAGGCAGGCAAAGGTATAAAACAGGTAATAAAAGGCGTTTTGAGAAAGTCACCGCGACCATGGGAGGTCCTTGAGAGGTCCTTGAGAGGTCCTTGAGCATGCAGCCATGACGGGGAACATACATACAACATAAAGCAGCTCGCTGCAGCAGAATGTAAGGTTAACCTTGGACCGACACAGAGGCGCACACTCACTCAGTCACTGAAGGACTCACTTACATGTGCCACCGATCATTTGATCTTCCTGGTGGACATAATAACGAGCGTGGGTCCTTCGGGTTTTCATAAACAGGATTTCATGAATTTATGAGGGACACTATCTGGAGATACCGAGTCCAGAACAAAAGACTCGTAACAGTTTCCCTACGTCTGTAAACCAACGTTGGGAGAGTCTGTGCAGTGATCTCTGCCTCACACCAGCCACCGGCTGATTGGCCGACCACACATTTCACAGCTGTCTCTCTCTCTCTCTCCTCCGAGTCATATTCACACACAGAACGAGAGACGTTACTGTACATAACCGCAGGCCGTCTGAATGTACATGAGCGCTGAGCTCTTCATGCTCAAATAGAGCTGTTCCAGTAGGGATGGAGCGAGTGGGAGCACAGATCAGAACATGCACACACAACTTTGAGCCCAAAATGAGCCTCAGTAGATGAGCCTGTTCATTAACAAAGTGAGACTTGCAGAATTGCAGAGGAGCTACGAGATCCACAAGAGATGCATGAAATGATGATTAAAGATAATAGTCTCCAATTAAAAAACAACAGTATCACTGCATATAAAAGAGGCTACGAGGCAGTAAATGCTCAAAATATAATATTGCAGAAGTCTCAAAAGGCCCATATTAATATATCTTAGAATGCTAATTAGCATTTCATGTTTCCACTAAACAAATAAATAATGAATAAAAAAAATAAAAACTGTCCACTAACATCAACATCAACGCTCCTCTGGCAGGAATTACACCTCGAGACGAGTAAAGGAATCGACGGTTTGATGTGCAAATGAAACTCCAGCATCAGCATCAGAGACCTGCTGCAGCTGTCGAGATCACTTAGACACACAGCTCCTGATCGGCCCTGTGCTAAACTAAATCAGCACATCAATCTTCTGAAACCTGCTGAGGCAACCTGAGCTTGTTTGAATGATTAAACTCGAGGTGACAAACAATGAGTTGTGGCTTAAATATCATGACGTCAACTCTCTTGTTGGGAGAGTGAAAGGCCTGCTGCAAAGAAAGGATGAGGGCCAAAACAAAACAAGTAGTTGAGATCACACACAATGGACGCCCTCCCCGTCTGCACAGCCCACAGCCCCCCGACACCCCCCACACCCCCCGACACCCCCCACACCCCCGTTTTCTGTCGTCTGCCGGCTTTTTGTTTTCCTGCTCTTCGTCAATGCAGGGTATCATGTGTGTGTGTGTGTGTGTGTGTGTGTGTGTGTGTGTGTGTGTGTGTGTGTGTGTGTGTGTGTGTATAAGCCATCTGCTAGGACAAGAGACAAGAAAGAGGGGCTCTGGACTGGTAGGATTTTATATCCAAAGGCCAGACAGAGACGATGTTACACCAGTGCTTCTTATTCTGGACTTGTTCTGATTTAATCCTCAGACTGACGAGCTTTAAAACGTACATTTATAAAAGCAAGAAGCATTAAGTTGTGTTAAAGTTATGTTCACATTCTTCTTCCTTAGACCCTAAATAAAGACAAACTACAGAAATAAGGGGAAACAATATTGCATAAAAATATTTTGAAAGGTGAAAATGTCATTAAATAAATGTTTAAAGAGAAGTAAATCTGAAAGTGTTAAGTCTTAATTCTGATTCCTAATTCTGGCTGAAGGGTTCATTTATAGTTTATATTTAGGATTAATTTATAGTAAACTAGCACGCCGATCTTTACTTGTTAATCTCTGCTCAGGTAGACATTACTTCACTTCATCTTTACATCTGCTGCTATACGAATGCTCTGAATACAGTAAAACCTTTGATAATGTACATTTAGAAGTTCTAATATGAAGGCATTAGACTCTAGGTACGGACAGCCGAGCCCAGCTCTTTAGCTTGTTGTTGTTTGGCAAAACAAAAAGACGACATTCCGAAGCCTCTGAACTTTTATTATTTGAGACCAAAATGATTAAAATGAGCTCGTTTACAGACGGCATTATGTTTGCAAGTTGCTCTGGTATAAGTGAAGATGATGCACCAGGAATTCATAACCTAAAGGCCTGATTCACCAGAGTCCAGAATAAACAGCCGATCACAGAGCCAGACTATTGGTGGCTGGATGGTGTCATTGCACTAGATGGTGCTGTGTGATAATGACAGCACAGAACAATAGGTGGGCATTCAAATGTCATGGCTGTTGACCTAAATGGCTGTTTAATCCAGGCTTGGCCCTGAAAACAGCTCATGCCTGATAATCAGATGGAGCCCTTGTGTGTCCATGACCCAAGCTAGTGAAAAAGGGAGACAGTTTCACTAATCTGTCTGTAACTGCCAGCATGGTTCAACGTCTTCCAAATAACAAGACATCATCCTCATCGATAAGATAACGGGGTGAGGAGAAGTTCGACACCTTAATGAACGTAAACCTGTTTAACTGTTGGCAGCGGTGCTACACTGCTAACACATGTACTGTAAGATCAGGGTATCGGGTATCGAGGCCAGGAGGCCTTCGTCATTAGAAGCGTGTCATGTGAAATGATGCCACAGTGCATCAGAGTCACGCTAACCAACATCCTCCTCCCTCTCATGCTGATGTGTCTGCCCTCAAAACCCAGCAATCCACACACCGTGAACTATAGCTGTCGTCTTCATGACGTGTTGGTGATCAAAGAGTTGTTCTCATTCTGGGGCTCTATTCACTAGAGTGAGAATCTAACCACTGTGATTCATTCTACTGTACATGGTATTTAAGATTGTTGATTCCACTCTCATAAAAACTGAATGGAGGAAGAAATGGACGCTTTGTGTGAGGAGAGCCTGGACTACATCCATCGATGTTCAATCCAATTTAAGATTCTACAGCTTCAAATGACTATAAACTGCTTCAAATCCAGCTACAAGTAGATCCAAGTTTGTCTAAAGTCATTGAAACAGCAGCTGACTGTAACTGTCTCCAATGTACCATGGAGGATACAGTACACCCACCAACAAACAAACAAAGACGTTACATCTGAGCCGACTGTCCAATTATCAGTGCCGAGTTCCATTTCCTCCGTCGTTCCTCAGCTCGCTGAGCGGTAAAGACCTTCATAGGTCTCAGAGAAACGACAGCTCAGCAGCCTCGACGGTCCAGGTTTGTTTCCAGCTCATGAACAGACCGACTGTCATCATCATCACATCACTGAGTGAAAGGCAAACATGTTCCAGGATTCTGAGGCAGATGCTTTTGAGAGACAAAATCAATGTTAAACGTTTAGCCTGAACACAGCAAACATCCAAGGTACTTACGTAAATATAAGTCCTTGATGAATGCCCAGGTAATACACTCTTGCTACTTCTCCTACGCCAATGAAAATCTGCTGTGATATATCCACGGCATTGATGATTCAACGCAGTGCTCGTATTCACCCACAGTATGAATGTTGGCCAACAGACCGTGTGTCCAAGTAATAAGAGACATGATCAAGTGAGACAGACAGGACAGCGGGGGATTGTTCGCTCCAGCTAGAACATGCAGAGACAAACACAGTCTCTGTTCAGGAGGCTACATGGAGGATAGTTGCCTCCAACACCAGCTTCATGACAGTGAAGTGTACACTACTGAGAAAGGATCAGAATACTTTCCTATCTCAGAGAAGTATCTGATTGTAATTTGGGGAACTAGTAATAAAAACCATTTATTCAGGAATTACAGATTTAAATGCATTTCATGCGTTATGTGTCATTTTTACATTCAAAATGGAAAGTGATGATTCGCCCTCAACCTTTGTGAATGTCAGATCAAACTTAATAATTGATTATTCTCTCACCATCCAGTATTCGTCCATCTAAAAATGGGATTTCTGCCTGTCGCTACATACCACATCGATCACTAATGTTTTAATAGCCGTACACTGACTGACCCTCATTATGAGTCAGGGTCACAGCCGGGGTCACGGTCAGGGTCACAGTCGGGGTCACAGTCGGGGTCACGGGGGGCTGAAGGCTGCGTCGGGTAAAAGGACACGATCAGGTCACTCAAATGCACTGGTGTAACATGAAAGGTCACTAAATGGTCAATGATGTTTTATCTGTTCACAGACTTTCTCGTAATTAGGATAAGATGACTTCGACAGCTTGAGAAACAAACCAGGAGGTTTTAAACATTCAACTTTGCATCTTTTCTGTCCCTGACGATCAAATTCCTAAAAGCGTGTTCAAAAAGGCATTCCCTAAACTTGCACGGGTCGTGTAACTGAAGGGTGAGTGTACATTAGATTGTGTATCATGTAATGGTTGTCAGCTGCTCTGCACAGTGGGATGAATAGTGGGGCTGTGGGGGGGGGGGGGGGGGGGGGGGGCAGAGACAGTAAACACTCGATAACGAGGGAAATGTGACAACCAGCCTCTTCCTCTGTCCTTCCCACCTTCTGTCGTCTGTCAACACATCTCAGTCAGCTACTCTGAGCTGATAGCAGTCTTCAGGTGTAGCCGGGTCTGTTGCAGCTCATTACAGTGTTTAGTACTCACACAGGATAATCTACTGTAGTTCAGGGGTTCAGGCGTCTGAACACACTCAGAACTACTTGTTGGATGGTTCAATACACCTCATCTTACTAACATCAGATATGGGGTGAGGCTGTGTCCAACCATCACTCCTAACCTTCAAAAACCAACAATGTGACATCCACACACACCTCACGTTGTGATTGGCCAGCTGGGTGAGCCAGGGTTTGAACGTCTAATTATTGACATACACTATGTTCCTTTGGTTTCATCACATGGACCTTCTCCTCTTCGTCACGATGTCTACAGTCACGATGTCTACAGTCACTATGAACCACTTCATTCATTTCTACAAAAAAAAAGACAACTTAGCAAGTTTAGGACCGCTAACTGTTCCCCAAATGAATGAATCAATGCATCAATTAGACAATGCCAAATAGGGAAATCCTATGTTCCGCCTGCCCAGTCAGCTTTGAGATGTAAAACAGGGATCTCTGAAAACCAGCAGCTGATTGTGCTGGCAGTGCTGGCCCTGATCACCAAGATCTACAATTAACATTCAGTCTGAAGAGCATCTTTGAATCGAGGAGGGAGAGTGGACAGAGAAGTATTGTGAAAGCATGCTGTCTCACACACACACATCCTTGAACACACACACACACACACACACACACACACACACACACACACACACACACACACACACACACACACACACACACACACACACACACACACACACACACACACACACACACACACACACACACACACACACACACACACACACCTGACAGCTGCACTTTAACCCTCCCTTCCAGCTTATAGGTCTAATTATCTGGTGGTGGCCAGTGCCGCAGTGGGAGGCCTCTGAGTGTGTGTGAGTGTGTGTGTGTGTGTGTGTGTGTGTGCGTGTGTGTTGCTGTGCGTCATGTGTGTGCATCAGCGGGAGGGGGGTTGCAACGCCTGCAGACCTGGTGGTTGGGACCTGTGATTTGATTTTGGAGGAGCAGATGGCAGGCTGCTGCTGGAAGGCATTTGGAGAGAGTGTGTGTGTGTGTGTGTGTGTGTGTGTGTGTGTGTGTGTTTATGTGTTTATGGGTGCATGTGTGAGTAAAGACTTACTTTTTAGGAGAGAAAAGTAAAGCTTTTTTATAGGGTTCTATGGAGTTTTGTTCAAATTAGCACATTAGCACATCATTTAAGAAAAGCGGCTCATATGTTTGATAATTCACACCGAAAACAAAGCACATGATGCAACATCATCAAAGCATCATTTCATGATTTGTGAACATTTATGAATAAAGTTACTGTTTCTTATTCCTTTACTTCTGATATGAAGTGTTTCTGACATGTGTAATAGCCCAGAATCTCCCCTCAATCCCCCGTTTCTCAGTCTTCCCTCATGGATATCAACGGGGTGGATAGAACACCAGAAACACCTTCCAGCATCATAGAACAGTTCAATAGCTCTACAAACTGCCAAATGTAGCATACAGTTAAATAAAGAGCTCTCTCAAAGAGTTGCAACAATAACTGATCTTCATGAAGGTAGGGTTCATTACAGCTCATCTACACAGAACAATGCACAGCATCTGTTTCTCTGCCTCCTTCCACACTGTAAGGTCATATCTCGCCTCCAGTCCAGTGCTCTGTATGCTCATCATACTCTGGACGTACTCAGATTGATATTGATCTCCTGGTCTGACTTGGTGGTTTGAAGCCAACCTTCCGTGTTCTTTTCATAGGAACGTATTCTAAGCACATGAAACGTTCTCCCTGGATAGAGACAATGTGGGAAACAGCCTTCTAGCACCAGTATGGCACCAGTATGGCACCAGTATGGCACCACTCAGGACGTGAAAAGAGGCTTCATAACGTAGAGAGGGGGGGGGGCAGAAGACAGGAAGAAGTGAATTAAGCTAATGCTTTTCCATTTAATTCTCTATGCAGTCAGTATTAACAAATAAAGATTACGCTGTCACATATAACTATTTATTTAAATTTAAAAGCTTCAGCCCGTTTTACAAAAATCACTTCCTGACTGACATTGAGACTGAATTGACTTCGGTCATCATGGACATCTGCTCCTCTGGTACATGTCGATGTGTCCTTGGGCAGGTGACCCTGTGGCAGGTGGCACCTTGCATGGTAGCCCCTGCAGTCAAGTGTATGAATGGATGTGAATGAGTGAATGATGACGCTATACAAGTACTAGTCCATTTACCGTACTGTCAGGTGTCCAGGTCCGGTCTCGGGATCACGTTACAGACTTAATGGACTAAACCCGTCGACTCGGACTCTTAATTCAGTTCTGACACAGTCCTGTTGAGGCCAAGACAGTGAGACGTGTCTAGAGTCTGAGTGAATCAGACATTATGGCAAGAAAGGAAGGAAGGAATCATCTGTAACTTATGGCTCATGTGCTCATCATTAAAATAATTAAGGAAGCAACACTTGTCTGCATGACAGATGTAATCCCTACCAGAAGGACTGATTTATGATTTTAAATTAACATAGCTAGAACAAAATGACTTAGTGAATGTATTGCATCATTGATGTCGGTGTTATGTCGGTGGATGAAGGCTGGCATCCATCTTCAACCCAATCACAGGACTAACAGAACTAATTGATGTGTGGTTTGACCATTTTCTGTTCATGCATCTACAATCATACTGTAGGCCAAACAAAAACAGTGAGTAATGATGAATTATACTTTAATTTCTACACGACGAATTATCTATTTATGGGGAAGACTAAAGTGAAGATGTACAGTATATATTATATTGAAAAGGTGAGCTTGAAAAATCTTTATGCATGTTATACAGACTGGTACATAACCTGTGTAAAAACTAAATATACAATATTCCAAGCTGGGTTGAAGGTGGACGAGGACGTTTCAAACTAAAAAAGACATCGTAACAGATGTGGAGCTCTCAGTCTTGGTTTCACCACTAAAAAGAAGTTAAATCTCCGGAGACTTTACAACCTTTAATAACGGCCACCGTCTGGCAGACAGTAGCTGCCAAACAAAGAACTCAAAGGAGGTTAAAGGACGGGTGCTCCCTCTCAATCTGTCAGATATGACAGCCTCCTCTCCCTCTAAACGTTTCGTCAAATCAACATTTGTACAAACTGGATTGCTAGTAAGGCATCACAAATATGTCACGAGCACCAAAGTTGCTGTGCTTGAACGCACCGCATGACGTCCAATGCAACACTCCTCATGGCAAGAGGGCGTGGAACTCTGGACAGAACAGCTGATCTGCACAGCTGATCTAGGAATCCACTAAGAGATGTAAATAGAGACGTGCATGGTTTATGTGACCAATATGGGACTGAATTAATCACATGATTCATAGCATTAATGTGTGCAGCTGAGGGTGGTGCAGTTATTAGACCATATTTTATTTCAGTAGCGTGTTTTTGAACACATCAATCCATGACATCATTCACTATCTTAGGTAAGTCTCTCCACCCAACCCTGTTTACCATGAACAAAGATACACACTTCTACCTCTTCTACACTATTCAAGTGATTGGCTATTGACTAAAGGCTAATGATCAGACATGAAGATCTAGACCATGTAGATAAAGATGATATACTTATTATATAATAGTCATGAGACACTGTGTTCCTGTACAGGTCCCGTCAGATGAAGAGGATCACTGCTGTCACAGAGACTCTCAGGAAGCAAACATCAGACATGTGAATACAGGAGGTTGTTCTGTTTCACATGTTGGTGAAGCTTCATCTCAACTGTGACTATAACACAGTAAGTTCAGTTTTTACATCTCTCCATCAGAGGCAATAATAATAAAAAGGAATCCTATTGAAAATGACACAACATTTAAGGTTGGATGGAAGTATCCACTCTCTAAAAAAACATTCTGGGAACTATTTGTTCTTGATTTTATGAATGAACAACATTATTTGTGCAATCACAGCTGTGTTTGGAGCAGGACAGAGAAGAGAACCATCATCATCAGAACCATACAAGACTAAAAACAGACACGAGTCGACTGACGAGAACAGTTTCAAGAAATGTTCCAATGACGTGAAGTGTGTCAGTCCGCTGCATCTTTCATTTTGACTCTGAGCACCACAGCCTTTCTTCTTTCATTTGAACAACAGACACAAACTATTGTATTATTTACTAATCTAGACAAAGTCACTCCGACATTTTATATTCAATATTCTTGACATTTAACAACCTTAAACACCTTCAGCCTGTCCTCTGTTTGAGCTCTTTGTTTATGTTCTGAAACACATTCATTTACTCTTGAAGTACCTTTTATGTTTTGAAGTTGTAGTTTTGTCCTAAAGATATGATGCCGACATCTTGACTACGACAGGTTTTCCTGAGATGTTTAGTAATCAGATTCTTCCTAACCCCGTAGCTATTCTACTATATTTATAGCCTGTTCTTTTATTCTGTTACTTACTTTAAAGTTAAATAGTTCTGTGAGACGAGAGTTAAAACAATGAATGTGAATGATGTAAGACTCCTCCCAGATGAGACGTCACATGAATCCTCTTGATTAGGAGCACCACATGTTCACAACACCAGGGACCCTCGATGACAAATTCAGATGGAAATATTACTACACGTGTCCCAGATGGATTATAGCAAAAACAGTCTCAAATGGCTTAATAGAGGGGATGAGGTAGGAAGGAAACCATACTGATGGATACGGCCTGAACTCTTAAATGTATTCATTAGTACAATCTCAGCTCCTAATTATGAATGGATGATTAAATGAGGTGTAATTACCCAGACTGTTGACACAGCTGAAGCCTATAAATCACAGCGTTTTCTGGAGATAAAACCGTCGGCTAAAAAGCTCAGCCTAGTAGTTCCATCTGGTTTTCATATGCACATCATCCGATATCATCCCACTGAAAGAAATACAGCGAACACACTGCGACTGTGATTTTAGTCACCGAGTTCATGGTTATCGGCCTTGTTTCCCTGTTTTTTGCAGGAGTTTGCTTGGTGATTCCCAGCTCTACAACTCTCATCACGTCCTTTGAACTTCAACAAGCATGCATCATAACGGACTCACCTGCTTGCCCTCCAAAGTGTACAGTCTCCTCACAGCTCCGGAGTCCAGCTTGATTGCGTCTGTGATGTCGGTGAGCACCTGCTCGAAGGAGTGTGCCGTCTTCTTGTTGAGCAGTATGCGTACTGCCTTGCGGGGTTTGACACCGCTGCGGATGACTGTGACTAGCTTGGGTTTGATGAAGCCCTTGGACTCGTACAGCAGCTCACTCTTCAGCGGGACGAGAGAGGTGAGGGAGCGCGATGTGCCGGTCTTGCAGCCCACCGACCAGTTGGGGTTGACGTTCTTGGTGTAGTCCACGTGTCGGAAGGTTTCATTTGAGGCACACACGTAACTCTCACCTGGAGAAAGAAACAAGTTGGCGTAACTGCCAGTCAATGCACGGATCATGCAAACTGTATCCACAGCTTACAAATATTTAGAATAAAATATACACACATGTAACACATCAGAATCCACCGGACATGTACGGCATGTACCATAAAATACTGAGTCCACATGGCATTAGGCGAGTCAGTGGAACAACAAAGAGTTAACATTCCTCCGGTGGAACAAAAAGGCACATTGAGAGGCAAGGCCAGTGGAACTCCGTCCTCTCTCTCCCTTTCAGCTGTTGAGCTGCAGCATTGGCCTTCCTCCAAAGCAAGGCATTTTGTTTTATCGCACAGCATTCCATTCCAACAGTTAACACGCAAATGTTTCCCCTAAAGAACAACGTCATGTGACACGTACAGGGGCTTGGCGGATGAATGAAAACCACAGCAAGAATGTCTGATTGTTGTGAAGGCTGAGTGTTGGTTGAGAGACTCAAAGCCGCTCTGTTCCTCTCAGAGAAGGAGAGAGAACGTGACCGATACCTTCTGTTCACGATACCTTCTGTTCACGATACCTTCTGTTCACGATACATTCTGTTCACGATACCTTCTGTTCACGATACCTTCTGTTCATGATACCTTCTGTTCACGATACATTCTGTTCATGATACATTCTGTTCATGATACATTCTGTTCACGATACATTCTGTTCATGATACATTCTGTTCATGATACATTCTGTTCACGATACATTCTGTTCACGATACATTCTGTTCACGATACATTATGTTCACGATACATTATGTTCATGATACATTCTGTTCACGATACCTTCTGTTCACGATACCTTCTGTTCACGATACCTTCTGTTCATGATACATTCTGTTCACGATACCTTCTGTTCACGATACCTTCTGTTCACGATACCTTCTGTTCACGATACCTTCTGTTCACGATACCTTCTGTTCACGATACCTTCTGTTCACGATACATTCTGTTCACGATACCTTCTGTTCACGATACCTTCTGTTCACGATACATTCTGTTCACGATACATTCTTCACCAAATGATTTGTGTCCACGAACACGTGGCGCGTCTCTCAGAATCAACTTGTAACACTAACACTTTACAGAACATATTGAATACTTCACATGATGTAAATGCTGCTCTAATGTGTCTTTCAGTGAAGATATTTTTAGGACAAGAGGAAAAGAAATCACAGAATGTTTCATCAAAGCTACGAAAGAGACGAATGGCATGCAACGATCGCTGTGCTTGTATCTCTGCCTCTCTGGGTCATCAGTAGAATGTGTAGCATTGAGGCTGGCCGGTCAGCAAAAACACATGTTTGTTCATAAGCTGCATTAAGTATAATCCTATAACCGGACACAACTCAGAAATATATTCGTTGTAAAAAGGTGTCTGTTTGTGGCACTGTGATCAGTATTTCTTAGTAAAGTTTGGGAAACACTTACAGTATCAATTCCAATCTGATGTGTGTCAAGACAAACGAATGGTGCTGCAGTGACAGAAGGCCATAGGAGACAGTGCGTCCCACGATACCTGGCTTTATTCAGCTTGCAATTAACCAAAAGCTAATTAAAAGGCCACAGCTGGGGGGGACTGAGCTGTGGCTGAAAACTAAAACAAAATATAGGTAACGGGCTGTCATTCATCTGGAGGGCAATGACAGAATATTCAGTATTCAGACCTCAGATGGTGACAAGTCTATTCCCGGAGGTGCGGGGATCTCAGGTGCAACATCCCTCGGTGATGTGAGGGGAGCCCCAACCAGCCGCCACTGGCTCCTCATGTGGACGGCAGATGAGGACAACCTCGACAGATGAGGACAACCTCGACAGAGACGTCTAACCAGCAGCTTCTACTGCAGCGGACACACATCGGTCACCAATCCAAACCCAAGTGATGAATGGGAATCATAACAGTGTCAATATGAAGGCAATATATTCTGTGGCTCTAGAGGAGCTTTTCAAAGCCTTGATGAGGTCATCAGAGTTATGTTGGCATAGACTTGACAACTAAACGTTTAGAACAGAAAGCCTGCGTAATAAACTAGGGGCCTTTACCAGACAAGGAGGGTTTAACCACATAAAGGTCACTAAGAAGTTTACTCTTTTTAGAATACGTTCTAAAGTCAACAAAGCTATACATTATACAACATTTCTCATGTTGTTCTGCCATTATCCACCATCAGGGTGAGTGTTATACGGGTGTACATTTGTCTGCTTTCAACCTAAATGTCACCAGTTGATGCTAACACACCCTTTAGCACTCTGGCTATTGTCCAACTAGAGTCACTATGTCAGCATGTTATGTAATCCCACATATCCACATGGTAATCTACAAAGCTCTTTCTCAACCCGTTCAGTATCTGCTACCTCTCTGTGTGGGTTTCCACTAGTACAGCAGTTCAATTCTTCCATGGGTCCGTCCAGGTCAGGCCACATGAGCCCACTACTGCCCCACAGAAGGGGACAGCCATGCTGAGCCGGACTGTGGTCCTGACTGGAAGCCCCTTAGGTGTGTCCTCAGCGGCTGAACTTCAGTGCGTCTGTGGTGAAGACTATAGAGAAACTTTGTTGTTTTAAAAGTCGCTATGTTCAGCTTTCTATACTTTGAAGCTTCTCCCTGAATCTCTGTGGTTTGTGGCATACGGACCTATTCTACACTCTTTGGTCAGCAGGTCCGTTTTAAATATTCCATGGAGGAATAGTACAAACAGAAACAGCCACAATGAGCTGAACGGGCTGCAGGTGACGTACTCTTCCTGTAGTTTGTGACTAGAAAACTAGGTAAACAACTTTATCTTACTGTGCAGCGGAACAACACTCCTATCGCACCTTGCAAGCTCGGCTCGACCGCCCGTGTCCACTCGGAGCTACTACCTCCCCCTACAACAGAAAAACCCTACGAGTTGACTGGTTGGCTAAGTAATCCCATCCAACCATAAGGGACACACATGTGAGTGGTGCTTATTGGGTTTCCACACAAAAGAGCCCCAGCAGGCCTCAATCAATGGAGGCAGACTGCTGAGCTGTGCAGCGGTGTTCCCTCTCTCTGTCCATCAGACGGGCGAGTAAACACACCGAACACTGGTGCAGTGCATCTCATATCTGAGCTGACCCAAATCACAAGAACACTTTCCCCACGTACTCATCGTGTTATCTAGGCACGCAGATAGTTTGATATCTGCCTTTGACACTTCTGCCACAATTACAATACATTTGGATTGAATGGAATTTCAATTGAGGTGCTCAGAGTATTAAAATAAACACTCTGCATCACATCCAATGCACCAAAACAACTTTTGCTAAAATTGCCAAACTAGTGATGCTACAGAATTCAGATCAGGCGCCTAAATCCTCCCCGGTCACTCAGGGGACGGGACATAGGAAAGGAGTGTAGCCCAGAGTGCAAAGTTTTAGGAGGATGTGAGATGAAAATAGACCAGTACAGGAGACTGCAGTAAGAGGTCGGGGATCCTGAGTGTGTGGTGGAGCTGTAACCTCTGGTGTTAGAAGAAGATTGCAGGTCGTGGTGCAGACAGACACACATGGGCTGAACATGAAGATGAACCTATTACAGGGAGGTCGCTGTCTCCGGTCAAAAACACTGCAAAAAGTGAAAGGGTAGAAGAACACTATGCTCTATTTGTGTCCGCAGTGTGTGACTGACTTGAACACAATGTTTTCAAGCTTAGTATATATTCCCATTATTAAACTTCATCATTTCTCTACTACACTGCATGCAAGCAATGGACAGATACTAGGTGGGGGAGGGAAACTTCCATTTTTCAAGCCCCAAGGGGGAGATCAATTTCAAAGAGCAGCCAATGGACCCTTTAAACAACATACACATTCATCACACATTCATTCCAGGCAGGATTGCACTTAGAGCTACACGATGCACTTTCAAGCCCACACAAACTCAGCTCACGAATACATACTACAGATTGGGCAAATGAGTCAAGCTGAGATCAATGGACACTGATGTGCATCAGCAGCAGCCTGTGCAGAGCTGAAGCTGCACTGAGGAGTGGTCTGCCTGTCTGTATTCATGGCACTGGGTCAAACATGTCAGAACAGTTACGTCAATGATGCAAATGATCCAAGGGAAGCGCTGCATTGCATCCATTATACGGTTATGCCCTCAAGAGATCATTTAAATTAAGTACAGTAGATGCTCCACAAAGGAGTACTGATCTCAAACATTGTGTCTGGCAGAAAATAACTTTAACTTTAAAAGTAAACCGCATCAATCACTGACATCCCCATTAGGCTCCAGCCCTCAACAATGTGAATATGTTCTGAGTGGCCTTTAAAACTTCTGGCATAACTTGCCTGAGGTTATTAGTGTGTGTGTGTGTGTGTGTGTGTGTGTGTGTGTGTGTGTGTGTGTGTGTGTCTGGACCATTTAGCCAGCACTAAAGGCAACATCTAGCTTTTATAAAAAATCAATTGCATACTGAATCAATGCATTTGATGTTTCATCGATATAATGAAGTATTGAGCCTCGTGCATCCATTACCTTCCACTAAGTCATCCAGACTGGTGATCCTCGTGCCTCCATCCAGCGCGTACAACGTCCGGACTCCTTGGGGAAGGTTGACGTTGTCCGACAGGGACCTCGTGAGCTCCATGAGCAGAGCATCCAGAGACCTGAACCGGTCATGAGACACGGCATACACCAATCCTTTGAAGTACCTGTCCCCGTTGCGATAAAAACGCACTTTTTTGGCTTTTTTCTCGGACGTGAGCGACTGCAGGGTGCGTGTGCGGTAGAAGCTACAGAACGCGCTGTGCGCCGGGCTGGGCACCAGACCGGCGCCTCTGGAGCCGGACTGGGACCCGGAGCCAGAGTTGGTTCTCGGAGTCCGGTGCGGCTTCTCTCGTTCCTCAAAGTGTTCGAATTCAATACTTCTGCTCAGCGACATGTTGTTTTGCTCCCTTTCCTCCTATTTTAAACGAAATCCCAAACAGAAAAAAGCGACTTTTATCCAGAGTGCTGACGGGTCGATGCGTCCGGAGCCGGAGGGAGAAGGAGACACATGTGCGTCTCCGGTCGCAACTTCACGTCCACACTTGGTGCGCCGGTTGCTCGTGACAAGTCCGAACGCACAGGTCATAAAAGAAGAAACAAGTCGAGAAAGACTCTCGGATCAACCAATCCCTTGCCCTGACTGATCCGATGACTTGATGTAGTCTACCTACAGTAACGCAGCAATAATTCAAACGCCAGCTCTGGATCATCCGGTTGAGGAGCAGCTGCGTGTGACAGACGTCGCGTTGGACCAACCGGCTGGATTTCAAACAACGAAGCACATTTTTACAAAACTTCGGCGCACAGCACCAAACACCGCAAGCCTCCTCCTCCTCCTCCTCCTCCTCCTCCTCCTCCTCCTCCTCCTCACGTGCTTCCTCTGACTGGTCGGTCCCTCGAACTGTCAGATCAGTGGATGGAGGGGGGGGGGGGGGGGGGGGGTCCTTCCGCCTCCGGGTCCTAATGCTCTCTATTGTTCTTCTCATACATTCAGGACAGAAACAATGAAGTTTACACTCATCCTCGATGACCTAAATGTGTTGAAACTGTAAGAATACGTTGATATTATACATACCCCTATAACGTCCATAGGCTAAATACAGAGGTTATGATTAACACAGGTGGATTAAGTTACAATAAGAAATATTGAAGGAATATCAATATTAGCATATTTACAGACGCTTCAGTCCAAAGCGATGTACACATGAAATGTGTTAGTAGCTTATTTGTATTTTGTATTTATATAATATATTATTTCAATATAATGATGGCAAAGAGGCGTACACCTTTACAGCGTGCTAAACACGCTCACACATTCATATAAATGTTGAAATCCACAACTATAAACAACTGAAACCACGGGCTATTAGACAACAATTTCATATATTACAAATCAGACAAACACGAGATAAACTAAATGACCATTGTAGAGATTGTATTGGTTCCATCAGTTGCAAAGATCTTTTGTGTAATTTATAAATTACAAGGATTCTGTAAGAGATGAACAAATATGTATCAGTGAATTGTTATTAATTATCTATTTAGTCCTTCACTCAAAGAATGATACTTGGCTAGATGTAGTGATTTATTGATCTATACATAGGCGGTCAGTCACACACGGTATATGAATACAACGTACAGAAAGAACAATATATACACACACAGACATGTATGTTTGTGTGTCAGTAAATTAATACAGTATGGCTGTGTAGCAGAGTGCAGCGAACACTAAGTCTGACTCTGTGACTGACAAATAGTGAGCTTGGATTATACGAGGCAACACCAGTTTCACTCACCAGCTGGTGGGTTCCTGGTTTCACTCACCACCTGGTGGGTTCCTGGTTTCACTGACCACCTGGTGGGATCCTGGTTGAAACTCACCAGCTGGTGGGTTCCTGGTTGAAACTCACCAGCTGGTGAGTTCCTGGTTGAAACTCACCAGCTGGTGAGTTCCTGGTTGAAACTCACCAGCTGGTGGGCTCCTGGTTTCACTCACCAGCTGGTGGGTTCCTGGTTTCACTCACCAGCTGGTGGGATCCTGGTTGAAACTCACCAGCTGGTGGGTTCCTGGTTTCACTCACCAGCTGGTGGGTTCCTGGTTGAAACTCACCAGCTGGTGGGCTCCTGGTTGAAACTCACCAGCTGGTGGGTTCCTGGTTTCACTCACCAGCTGGTGGGCTCCTGGTTGAAACTCACCAGCTGGTGGGTTCCTGGTTGAAACTCACCAGCTGGTGGGCTCCTGGTTGAAACTCACCAGCTGGTGAGTTCCTGGTTGAAACTCACCAGCTGGTGGGCTCCTGGTTGAAACTCACCAGCTGGTGAGTTCCTGGTTTCACTCACCAGCTGGTGGGCTCCTGGTTGAAACTCACCAGCTGGTGAGTTCCTGGTTGAAACTCACCAGCTGGTGGGTTCCTGGTTGAAACTCACCACCTGGTGGGTTCCTGGTTGAAACTCACCAGCTGGTGGGTTCCTGGTTGAAACTCACCAGCTGGTGGGTTCCTGGTTGAAACTCACCAGCTGGTGGGTTCCTGGTTGAAACTCACCAGCTGGTGGGTTCCTGGTTGAAACTCACCAGCTGGTGGGTTCCTGGTTGAAACTCACCAGCTGGTGGGTTCCTGGTTGAAACTCACCAGCTGGTGGGTTCCTGGTTGAAACTCACCAGCTGGTGGGTTCCTGGTTGAAACTCACCAGCTGGTGGGTTCCTGGTTGAAACTCACCAGCTGGTGGGTTCCTGGTTGAAACTCACCAGCTGGTGGGTTCCTGGTTGAAACTCACCAGCTGGTGGGTTCCTGGTTGAAACTCACCAGCTGGTGGGTTCCTGGTTGAAACTCACCAGCTGGTGGGTTCCTGGTTGAAACTCACCAGCTGGTGGGTTCCTGGTTGAAACTCACCAGCTCTCCCTGCCAGGCTCATAGAGATACCTTTGTCACCACCTGGTGCAGCACAGCACGGACCTGAGCCACACTGTCACTGCAGCGTGGCAAGAAGCAGGGCAAAGAGTAGACGGGGGACGAGTTAACCCACTTTTCAACTACAGTAGCCTAGTTCCTGAAGCCAGTGCAACAGAAACTAATAAGTCTATCTTTGTCACATTTTATAAGCACTCATTGGGGACAAGAAGACAGTTTTAATCAGTAGCTTTCTGACCATAAAATCAATATGTAAAGCCACATTGAAGAGTTCCCTCATCGGTGAACAAACCAGCGTTTTGTACAACTGAACTGAGCAAAACTGAAAACAGAAGCCACTTTTATTCAAATATGACGAACGTAAAGAAACCTTTGACAACAACATCTCATTTACATGCACAAAGTGTCTGCTTTTCTTTCTGGTGTCCATAAAACCAACAGAAATAAACAACGTCAAATCACACAGCTCAAGTGTTTGTAAACAAGAGAAATTAGTTTATAAACATTAAAAACACGAGAGTCAACGTAGGAGAAACACCAGAATTCATTCTTGTATTTTGGTGGGCTGACCCTCGTTTATACACGATCACATGATGTGCATTTGAGGAAGGAATTCGGTTTCACACTGAACAGAACGTTTATAATGTAAGTGACCTCATCTGTCCATTGTCCACGGTTTTATTCATTAATTCATTATTTTTTGGATTCACTGGTTACATTAAAATCTATATAAATATCTCCACCGGGTCTCCAACGTTTTAGGTCTTCTTCAAACTGAAAGCCAGCTGTGTTGGATGTATTGTTTGAGCAGCCTTTGAGGGAGGAAGTCGCTGAGCACAAAGCTAGGAAACACTCTTCCCCCGGCAGAGGGAAATCCTGTACAGAATGACAAAGCAGAAAATCCCTCAATGCTAAGAGCCGCTCTCTCTAAATTAAGAATAACAATCAGGTTGGCGATAAGGCTTAAGCCTCCTCTGACTGTTTCTACTGGTAATTCGGTAAGCTACTAATATAATGCAGTTTATGAGGGATTTAGGGAATAAGTCTCCTCAGGCATTTGTGTGAAAATCACTTAGCAAAACAATCCGCTCTTGAGGAAACAATGCAAAGTGTGTGATCAGTTTCAAAGCCACGCTTTTATGATTATACTACAGGAGACTTATTGTGAGAAGTACAATGTTTAACTCTGGTCCTTTACATCTGTGCAACCCAAATATGAATGGATCCTTATGTCTTAAAATGTGAACATATTGCTGTAATCTCTGCCTTTTACAATGTAGATATCACGATATATTTGCAAAGGAAACAAAACAATTGTATATACACAATGAAGTGCCACATGGATCCTCATAACTCAGAAGCCATATTTGACAGAAAGTAGATTAAAGGCATCTGGAGATGTGAAGAGAACAGTTTGTCTCTACACCCACCGACAGGCAGCATGTGTGGGCGAGTGCATTATTCTCATGGCAGGCACCAGGTCTCACAACATGCACGTCATTTCTGATTAATGTGTCAGTAAAGATGTGGCTTTGGGGTTAAAGGTCAAGAGAGAGAAAAGACAGCGGTTGAAGAGAGGTCTGTGTGTCGCTAACACATCCCATCACAGCCATAGTTGTAGCCATAGCTAAAGATAACATCTGACAAGAGAGCTATGGTCAATATCGCAACATGAAATTAGTGTCATTCAACTAATTCACAAGTATGTTCCCTACATAGCAGGTCAAGGTGAAAGTAATGTCTGGACGCCTCTTTCCAGCCACGCCCTGAGGAAGACCCAGTGTGTGTCATTCTCCTGTTGTACTTTTTACTTTTGTTCTGCCCCTAAATGAATAAAGGCATTTTAACTTCATCCTCATATCCTTGGTATGAGTGTGCCTGAAGAAAGCCCAGAGGCTTCCTCTGTCTACAGTTGACTATTTTGTCTTCAAGAGCACTTTGTACTCACTCGGGATTTACCTACTTCACAACCGAGAGCACCCCGTATGAGCTAGTGAAGTTATAAGACGACAAAACAATACTCCAACGCCCTCTGGTGCTCACCAATGATCACTGAATGATAGTGACTCTATTTCAGAATCAGAATCAGCTTTATTGTCCATGTATGCGTATGCATGTTGGGAGCCCACTTCAAGTCCTGGGAGATTGTGGATCCCAGAAACTTGAAGGTCTCCACAGAGAACACAGTGTTGTTGAGTATGGTGAGGGGGGGCAGTGTTGCACTGGGGGCAGTGTTGCACTGGGACCAGTGGCGGCTGGTGGAACATGTTCTAGGTAGGGCTGTGCCACATCCAATCAATTTCAGCAAACATCCCAGAATGATTTAATGCAAAAATCTTCTTTTTCTTTTTCATCTTATTTTTGTCACCCTCACAGGGAATTCAGTATAATATATATATATATATATCATATAATATTCAGTATAATATAATGTATATCATCATAATATATATATCATATAATAATATTCACTATAATATAAAACACATATATATATAATTATTTATTTATAACTATATATCCATTCCTCAGACAGGTGCTTGATGTCCCTCACTCCCTAACTGTCCATGCTGGATCTGTCCCCGTTGTTTTAAAAAGCTAAATAAGTTATTAGCATGACGTCATCCAGCTAGCCAAACCTGTCTGGTGTACAGCTAGTAGAGAAGCTTCATGTGCTGCTTCCCTTTCCCGCTAGTCTGCTGTCTGATTGTGAGGTCAGGCTGATCTGATATCAGCTCTTTGGCCTGAAGTTTCTCCTCAAAGTTCTCCTCTCAAATGGGTCCCTTATTTGTCATTTCCAATTTCTGCTTTCAACCGGAAGCGGTCCTCGCTTGAACCGGAAGTTGAAACCGGTTGAACCTTCAACTTCCGGTTAGCCGATTCAACCGGAATCGAGCAAATGACAAATAAGAGACAAATAATGACAAGTCTCTTAATTGTCATTTCCTCGCTCCTCGAACCGGTGCGCCAGTGCGCCGGTGCGCCGGTGCGGCGCCATATTGACGGCCATCCCAAAGCTCTAATGTAGCTCTGAGGAGCGAGGATCGAGGATGGAGGACCCACGAGAACAGACTTCCAGGAAGTGTTTTAACGGCCGACACGCCCCCTCATTGTTCATCTGTGATGTGATTGGACGCTGCAGCCGATCGGATTGATGAGATTGTTTTCAACATGTAAACAGTGAAGACAGATCACAGAATAAACTCTAGTTTATATTTGATTAGTTTTCTGATTCAACATCTGGTTTAAATGCAGTGGCGGCTGGTGGACAATGTTCTTGGTAGGGCTGTGCCACATCCAATCAATTTCAGCAAACATCCCAGAATGATTTAATGCAAACAAATTAAGGTATCAAACACACATTACTACTTTGCAGTTAAATATTTAACATTCATTCCAACACGAAAAAAAGCAGTAAATAACACTTTGACAAACACGTCAGGACATCTTATTTTAGTCACCCTCACAGGGAATTCAGTATAATATAATATATATATCATATAATAATATTCTGTATAATATAATAATGATAGATAGATAGAAACTTTATTTATCCCCAGGGGGAAATTTGTTTGTAGCAGCAGCAAGTTACAGAGTAGAATAAGATATGAAGTATGGAAATGCACAATATATACAGTACAATAAAATAGCAGAGCAGGTATTGAATTGAAAATAGAATAAAAAAATAAGATAAAATAGAATAAAAATAAAAATGCACAGTATATACAATGAATTAGAATGGTATCAAATGAACAACTAGGTAAACTAACCAAACTGAACAGTAGTGCAAGGATAATATATATATCATATAATATTCTGTATAATATAATAATATATATATCATACAATAATATTCACTATAATATAAAACACACACACACACACACACACACATATATATAATTATTTATTTATAACTATATATCCATTTCTCAGACAGGTGCTTCATGTCCCTCACCCCCTAACTGTCCATGCTGGTTCTGTCCCCGTTGTTTTAAAAAGCTAAATAAGTTATTAGCATGACGTCATCCAGCTAGCCAAACCTGTCTGGTGTACAGCTAGTAGAGAAGCTTCATGTACTGCTTCTCTTTCCTGCTAGTCTGCTGTCTGATTGTGAGGTCAGGCTGATCTGGGATCAGCTCTTTCAGTAGTTTCTCCTCTCAGTTCTCCTCTCAAACGGGTCTTGGAGGAGCAGTGCTCGCGCTGGCGCTCTCCTGTAGAGACTAGTCCCGACGAGAACGCGCAGCTTGGGGCAGAATGAAATCTGCCCAAAGCTGAATCTATTTGAGGACGCTGATTGGCTAAATTGTATGTCACTCATTTATATCTTTAGTCAGCATTAAAGCATCATTGGCTAAACTGTTTTATAGACCCGCCTCTTTTGGGCAGTTTCTCCAGCGCCCCAGCAGCTGAGACGTGCACAGAGGAGAGGACCTGCAGACAGGCAGAGAGGACGTGCAGGAAAAGCATATATTTACCGCAGATATCATATTTTACACATATTACTGGGTGATTCCATGTTTAAAAAACACAAATATTGCCAATTTGTATAGTTTATTATTATTATTATTTATTTTATTTTTTATTATTTTTAGCTCAAGGGGGGGCGGCGCCCTAGCGCCCTCTATGGACCAGCCGCCACTGACTGGGACTCTCTGACCAAGTCATGGTCCATCTGATTCCTGCTTACAGGCAGAAACTCAAGCTCTGTAAACCTGTGGTGAGGAAATTCAAGAAGTGGACCAGTGAGGCTCTAGACCAGGGGTCTTCAACGTTTTTTAGGCCAAGGACCCCCAAACTGATAGAGAGATGGAGCAGGGACCCCCGACTATATATATTGTATAAAATTGTGTTTTATATTAAACTGGGCCTAGTGCCATGTATAAACATACCTTGTTATTGTGCATTCAATACTAAGCTATTCAAATACACAGGTTCATATATTCATGTTTTTATTTTAAACATGAAGGTACAGTGAGTAGGGTGGCCGTGCCACTGCCATTTAGAAACATACCTTGTCAGCTGATACCAATGCCAATATCAACATTGTCTGTCAATTGCATGATAATCATGCATACCAGCTATTCAAATTGATGTTTTCATTTTAAACATCAATGTGGAAACGAAAATGAGTGATGGCCTATTAGTGCCACTGCCATGCATAAACATACCTGTTATCTTGCATACAATACTGAACTATTAAAATAATGGACAGATTCATGTTTGAAAAAAATTGTCTAATCAACCAGAAATTTCGCGGACCCCCTGCAGTACCTCCGCGGACCCCCTAGGGGTCGCGGACCCCCTGTTGAAGACCTCTGCAGTAGAGGATCTTCGGGCGTGCTTGGACTGTACAGACTGGGACGTTTTCAGGACTGCTACCAACAGTCTGGATGAGTACACAGAGGCTGTGACTTCATATATCAGCTTCTGTGAGGACAGCTGTGTTCCATCAAGCACCAGGGTGAGTTATAACAACGACAAACCCTGGTTCACAGCAGAACTCAGACAGCTAAGGCTGCACAAGGAACAGGCAGTTAGGAGTGGGGACAAGGACTTGTACAAAGAGGCAAAATACAGGTTTAGCAAGGCGGTGAGAGGTGCTAAACGACTGTACTCTGAGAAACTGCAACACCAGCTCTCAGCAAATGACTCTGCTTCTGTCTGGAGAGGCCTCAGACAGATCACCAACTACAAGCCTAAAACCCCCCACTCCATGAACGACCTCCGCCTGAGACGACCTGAACGAGTTCTACTGCAGATTCGAAAGACAATGGGACAGTCCTGACTCCATCCCCCACAGCTCCATCAACCAGCCCCAGACCACCAGCCCCCCCTCCCCCAGCCCAGCAGGGGCCCATGCCTCTGTACCACCGACCCCTCTCATCCTGGACAAAAACTGTTCGAGCCCCTTCCATCTGGCAGGAGGCTGAGGTCCATCAGGACCAAGACCTCACGCCACACGAACAGTTTCTTTCCGTCGGCAGTCGGGCTCATTAACAGAGCCCGGGTCCCCCACTGACTGACTCTGTCATCCCCAGGACAATTTTTCTACCTCCCTATTAGTTCCCCTGCACATCCCTTCATATTTTAATACACTTGTCACTTTTACATTACACTTACATTACACTTACATTACACTTACATTACACTTACATTACACTTACATTACACTTACATTACACTTGTTTACACTTGTTTACAGTCCTGTTATCTGTTTGTTGTGCACTTTATTTTATATTCTTTTAAAAGTTACTTAGTGAGTCAATGAACCAATACAAACCCAAAAGGGACCAACAGTTCCTCTTGACCCTTTTAGAACGAACACTGTCGCCGGAGACCGGAAGTGACGTGCAGAGTGGCGGGATTTGCCTGTGGGGGAGGGGCCGTGGAAGTGAACGGAGCAGGAACCTTTCCTACAGTCAGTACCCTGTATCACAGCACGAGAGCAGCAGCTGAGAGTGAGAGTACAACTTTTGAGTATTTTAGCGGTGTTTTCTTTGTAAGTAATATGTTGGTGGTGTAAATAATAGTATTAGTATTATTTCTGAGAGTTTGGGAGTGTTTGTTGCCGTGTTTTCGCCATCATTCGTCTTTTTCGACACGTGTTTTTATAGATTTCATTGGTATTCATTTTGTAAATAGTGGAAGGAGAAATGTTGAGGAGATCTACCAGGAAGAGGAAAGGACAGGAGGAGACAGGAGGAGTGTCGCCATCTCAACCACAGTAAGTAACGTTAATACAGTTTGTATACACTGGATATTTATTCCCAGCTTTGTTACAATAATGTTTTTCAATATCTAGTGTATTTTTTCTTATTGGCTTTGTCTCAAATTGCTTTATTATTGCTTTATTTATTACTTTTCCTATTCTTATACTGTTGAAAATGTGTTTCTTTTGGATACATCTTATCTAATCTTATGATATATCTTTATATGTTTAGAGATTCTTCTGATGAAGGGTCATCCACCAGTACCAGCAGTGTTACAGTGTGGGAACCGAGTCGGATCCGAGGCCGAAGCAGCAGAGGTGCAGGTGATGCCCCTCGTAGCCGGTCACCAATTCCTCAAGAGGCCTGGAAAACGGTGGCAGACCCTGACATTGCCAACCCTCAGCCACACAGATTCATCCCCAAGCGTAGCCCTGGTGCCCAACCCCCTCTCACCTATGGCCCCCGAACACCAGGTGATATTTTTGCTCATTTTTTTGACGCCGAGGTACTCAAGCTCTTGTGTGCAAACACAAACAAAAATGCAAAGAAAAATTTGGGGATGGGGAAAAAGTTTGTTTGGACTAACATCACCCCGCAGGAGCTTACAAAATACCTGGGCGTGTTGTTGTTTATGTCTGTGTGCAAGCTCCCAAAAATGTCCGACTTTTGGAGGAAGACAATCATTTTTACGGTGCCCTTTGTGGCTTCAGTCATGACAAGAGACAGGTTTAGAGCAATCACCTCCAACTTGCACATGAGTGATCCAGAGAAGGATGCGGTCAATGACCAGAAAAAGGGGACAAAGGACTATGACCCCCTGCATAAGGCCAGACCTCTCCTGGAAATAATCAGAAACCGCTGCATGAGTGTTTACCATCCAAAGCAGCACATCTCGGTGGATGAGAGGATGGTTGCCACAAAGGCTAGGATCAAAATAAAACAGTATATGAAAGCCAAGCCGACAAAGTGGGGGCTACTATTCTATGTGTTGAATGATGTGAATGGGTACACAGTTGACTACAGGCTGTACACAGGGAAGAACCACGGTGCTTCAGGGAAGGGGCGTTCATTTGACGTGGTGGCGGAGCTGGTGAACAAGGACTATCTGGGGAGTGGCTACATTGTCTACTGTGACACTTTTTACACCAGCCCTCTCCTGTTCCGTCATCTGAGCCAGCAGGGGTTTGGGGCTTGTGGAACTTACCGGCAGGGCAGAGCTGGTGTCCCAACAACTCAGGAGAATGCCCTGGACAGAAAATCAAAGAGAGGCTCCATCAGGTGGATCAGGGATGGTGACCTGCTCTTTGTAAAATGGATGGACGCCAGGGAGGTCTCCATGTGCACAACTGTCCATCCTGTATACACAGAGGAGACTGTCCTGCGGTGGCAGAAGACTGATGACGGGCACCTTCGGAGGGTCCCTGTCCCCAGACCCACAGCTGTGGGTGAGTATAACAAGTACATGGGGGGAGTGGACACCTCTGACCAGATGCTGGGAACAAACTCGGTGCACAGAAAAACAAGGAGCTGGCCCATGACCATTTTTCAGCACCTTTTGGACATTGCTGTCACTAACAGCTTCATTGTGCACAAGGAGCTCAGCATGGGGCAGCAGCAGCAGAAGCCAATGACACGCCAGGCTTTCCAGGAGGACCTGTGTGCAAAGCTGCTTGGCGTGCCACTGGCTGTCTCACGGCCTAAGCCCTCCACTCAAGGCCACTTTCCTGTCCCCACCAACAAAAGAAAGGACACTGAGATAAGACAGAAGGCAAGCATGGGGAGGAAACAGTGCACTCTCTGCCGTAGATGCACACCCTGGATGTGTGTGGAGTGCAACGTTGGGCTCTGTCTTCAGCTGGAAAGGAACTGCTTCAAGGACTACCACTGCTGCTAAAAACCGCCTCGACATGGACACATATAACAACCTGTAGCATGGTCACATATAACAACCTGTAGCATGGTCACATATAACAACCTGTAGCATGGTCACATATAACAACCTGTAGCATGGTCACATATAACAACCTGTAGCATGGACACTGAGAGCTCCAGGCAAACAAAAGTGTTTGAGAAGATGTAAAATAGGTTGAGTTTCAAACGTTTTCTACATTTACAATAAAGAGAAGCCTGATGGAAATTCAAATCCGTTTTTTTTACTTTTTTGTTATTACACACTGTTTTAATCATTTATAACATATAATAATGACAAATATTTGCCAGATTTTGAAAGTTACATTTCAACTGAAAAAAAGGAGCAAAATAATTTATTCAAAGGACATTTTCTGACACATTTATTGAAGAAAAAAGACAAAAAGGACCAGACGGCCTGTCATAATTATAGTACTTAAAGGGTTTTGTATAGTGATGTTGACAATGAATGAATGAATGAATAGTAAAGACATGGTATAATATCATATTACAATATTATATTAGTACAGTAGTGCTTTTAAACACCATGTTTGACAGCTAGATGGGGCTCTACTACCTACTGTTCTCTGCAGGCTTTCTCTGTCTACAGTTGACTATTTTGTCTTCAAGAGCACTTTGTACTCACTCTGGATTTACCTACTTCACAACCGAGAGCACCCCGTATGAGCTAGTGAAGTTAAAAGACGACAAAACAATACTCCAACGCCCTCTGGTGCTCACCAATGATCACTGAATGATAGTGACTCTATTTCAGAATCAGCTTTATTGGCCATGTGTGTGTACGCATACATGGAGTTTGTCTCCGGTTTCCAGTCCGCCTTCAATGTACAGACACTATCTTACAATAAAGAATAAAACATCAAGAATAAAAAGGGCAGCAAAAAAACTTCAACAAATCAGACAGTGTTTAAGAAAGAGCACATGTGATTTGTGAGGAATGATGTACCAGTGCAGAGATTCAGGGGCAATGAAAGGCTCCACCCTGGTTACTTTACAGTAGCTGCATTTTGGTGACAGAGCAATACTGATATGGTCAATATATATTGCTTCCTCCTCATTAGGTGTCAATCTTACACTCAAGACCCTGAAAGACCTCCACCACTTGGAGCATGAGCTCGCACCCAACACACAGGCCACGGCAGAGTATCATGGATTCAGACCTGAAGGGTGCTGACTCTATTCTCAGCTACTTGGCACTTGGCTGTAAACTGCTTCAGGATATAAAGGCTATATAACTACATCATTGGCAGAAAGCAAACATGCAATCCTGAGGTCGCCCAACCTGTCATTCTCCACTCCCTGGCTGCATCTTGAAATTCTGCCCATGAAAATCACAAACAGAATCTGTGACAAAGCCCATTTTTGGTGTTCTGGTACTGGTTACTAATATGAAGAACCTCATTTTTTAACAACAGCTCATGACGGCACAGAAGTCCTATAATAAAACACGACCCGTGTTCAGATCAGGCTATTCTTCCCAATTACCCTATACCAAGTTTCTTCATCAACTCGTCACCCACATGAGTGCTAAAGTCCACACGCGGTACCCTCCCACCTTCTTCGCCTGCCTGGGCCTGGCTCTGTGAGTATGCTTAGTCCAAGCAAGGTTACTTTGTTTCAAAGACACTGTTCTTGTAGTCTGGCCCTCACCTGGGACCAATTTGTCTTCAGAGACGCTACCAAGAGCTGTTGCCTCTGACAACACAGCTCCCAGGATCACAGGGGCATGGGAAGCCATCATTATAATAAGGGTATGCTTCTAAGAGAGGTGCAGAAGAACCCACTGGACAAAAGCCAATTAGCAGCATTTACAAGTATTTTTACATAATTTCTACTTCTGTTTTATATATAAGCGTAAAACAAAAAATCTCCAAAACATCAAATCATGAAATGCAGTTAAAACTAGCAAAATTACCCTTTAGGGTTGACTTCAAAGTTGTCAGTCTCCCATTCTACTAAAGGTCAAATTCTATCAGACTACAGGTCTCATGTTTGTCAAGGATACTTTCTACACAAATCCAACCATCACTGTTAATGTTGGGCCATAATGTCTGAGAATATCGATGATTCATCAGAGGTTAAGTGGAAAAATACTACAATATCTATGGAATACTAATATGTACCATTACATGTCACAATAACAACAAAACAATCATCCTCAGCCATGAGGCATGACAACTTTTTATGAGGATAATAAAAATGTGTCACACACTGCCACAGTAATTTCATCAAGTAAATCTCTCACCATAGGAAAGTAAAGTGTTCTCCGGAACAGAAATGAGTTCTACCTAAAAAAAAAAAAAAAAAGCACACAGCAGGGATTCATAAGCCGGACATGATCAAAGACAAGGGTATTACACGTGCCAGACAATGTGGGCCAGCCACAGTTAGAAACCTCATGAAACGAACCTAGCACTCCTTTGCAGACACATTGAATTACAGCAGGTCACTTCAGGGTTTACACCATTTGGCAGCAGTGACTCTGAGGGGCCATGTTTTTCCACAATGACCCAGTTCTCTCACATTTTGTTAAAGGTAGAGTAGCCGTTATTGCTGCCAGGTCAGCTAGCATGATGCTGCAAGTGAGCAGATGCTGCAATACCTTGTCTGGGCTGAGTAGCATCATGCAGTTATTTAGTTGTATAGTAATAGTTTTAATCCCTCATTCCATTTGCCATATCTTGTGGTGTTAGAGACGTGGATGAATTGGACTCTGATTAATTTAATGTATTGGTCATATGTGTAGCACACAGTAGTTGTTGCACAATCAGGCTGCTTTATGCCAGAGTGATATTTTACACCAGTCATGCAGACAGACCTGCAGAGAAATGGCTTCAGGATGTGTCTCCCCACTTTTGGTCATAATTAAAGTATGTGAGTTAAGTCTTCGTATTGTTTTGTGATATTTTCACATTTAAACTTTGAATAAAAATAAACTGCATGGAGCTGATATTTTACCAGGTTCATATATTTTCCTCTTTTAGTGATTGTTAATGTGCATATTTATGTCTTGCAAAATTGATTTTAAACACTTTGGGGCAATAAGTGATAAAGACGGTTATACAACTTAAATACTTTGTGCAGTATGTTGTTGCAACATGTTGGTTTAACACCATTGTTATAACGATATAATTCACACTGTACAGCACTAATTTACACTCCCTTAAAAGTTACTTAGTAAGTCAATGAACCAATACAAACCCAAAAGGGACCAACAGTTCCTCTTGACCCTTTTAGAACGAACACTGTCGCCGGAGACCGGAAGTGACGTGCCCAGTGGCGGGATTTGCCTGTGGGGGAGGGGCCGTGGAAGTGAACGGAGCAGGAACCTTTCCTACAGTCAGTACCCTGTATCACAGCACGAGAGCAGCAGCTGAGAGTGAGAGTACAACTTTTGAGTATTTTAGCGGTGTTTTCTTTGTAAGTAATATGTTGGTGGTGTAAATAATAGTATTAGTATTATTTCTGAGAGTTTGGGGGTGTTTGTTGCCGTGTTTTCGCCATCATTCGTCTTTTTCGACACGTGTTTTTATAGATTTCATTGGTATTCATTTTGTAAATAGTGGAAGGAGAAATGTTGAGGAGATCTACCAGGAAGAGGAAAGGACAGGAGGAGACAGGAGGAGTGTCGCCATCTCAACCACAGTAAGTAACGTTAATACAGTTTGTATACACTGGATATTTATTCCCAGCTTTGTTACAATAATGTTTTTCAATATCTAGTGTATTTTTTCTTATTGGCTTTGTCTCAAATTGCTTTATTATTGCTTTATTTATTACTTTTCCTATTCTTATACTGTTGAAAATGTGTTTCTTTTGGATACATCTTATCTAATCTTATGATGTATCTTTATATGTTTAGAGATTCTTCTGATGAAGGGTCATCCACCAGTACCAGCAGTGTTACAGTGTGGGAACCGAGTCGGATCGGAGGCCGAAGCAGCAGAGGTGCTGGTGATGCCCCTCGTAGCCGGTCACCAATTCCTCAAGAGGCCTGGAAAACGGTGGCAGACCCTGACATTGCCAACCCTCAGCCACACAGATTCATCCCCAAGCGTAGCCCTGGTGCCCAACCCCCTCTCACCTATGGCCCCCGAACACCAGGTGATATTTTTGCTCATTTTTTTGACGCCGAGGTACTCAAGCTCTTGTGTGCAAACACAAACAAAAATGCAAAGAAAAATTTGGGGATGGGGAAAAAGTTTGTTTGGACTAACATCACCCCGCAGGAGCTTACAAAATACCTGGGCGTGTTGTTGTTTATGTCTGTGTGCAAGCTCCCAAAAATGTCCGACTTTTGGAGGAAGACAATAATTTTTACGGTGCCCTTTGTGGCTTCAGTCATGACAAGAGACAGGTTTAGAGCAATCACCTCCAACTTGCACATGAGTGATCCAGAGAAGGATGCGGTCAATGACCAGAAAAAGGGGACAAAGGACTATGACCCCCTGCATAAGGCCAGACCTCTCCTGGAAATAATCAGAAACCGCTGCATGAGTGTTTACCATCCAAAGCAGCACATCTCGGTGGATGAGAGGATGGTTGCCACAAAGGCTAGGATCAAAATAAAACAGTATATGAAAGCCAAGCCGACAAAGTGGGGGCTACTATTCTATGTGTTGAATGATGTGAATGGGTACACAGTTGACTACAGGCTGTACACAGGGAAGAACCACGGTGCTTCAGGGAAGGGGCGTTCATTTGACGTGGTGGCGGAGCTGGTGAACAAGGACTATCTGGGGAGTGGCTACATTGTCTACTGTGACACTTTTTACACCAGCCCTCTCCTGTTCCGTCATCTGAGCCAGCAGGGGTTTGGGGCTTGTGGAACTTACCGGCAGGGCAGAGCTGGTGTCCCAACAACTCAGGAGAATGCCCTGGACAGAAAATCAAAGAGAGGCTCCATCAGGTGGATCAGGGATGGTGACCTGCTCTTTGTAAAATGGATGGACGCCAGGGAGGTCTCCATGTGCACAACTGTCCATCCTGTATACACAGAGGAGACTGTCCTGCGGTGGCAGAAGACTGATGACGGGCACCTTCGGAGGGTCCCTGTCCCCAGACCCACAGCTGTGGGTCTGGGATCCAGGGCATTCTCCTGAGTTGTTGGGACACCAGCTCTGCCCTGCCGGTAATTCAAATCCGTTTTTTTTTATTTTTTGTTATTACACACTGTTTTAATCATTTATAACACATGTGTCAAACTCAAGGCCCACCAAGTCATTTTATGTGGCCCGCGAAGGCATATTTCCACCAGCAAAAAGAAAATTAAAAAAAATGTATTAAAAAAAAATTATGTCATAATTATGATATATATTTTTATTATCAAGTCTTAATTTTTGCTGCTGAAATGGGCTTCCATTTAAAAGGCATATGATTGTCTTAAAATTAAACTCTATGCTGCTTCATCGTGTACGCTACAGTGACCATAAACTACATCTCCCACAATGCATGTTGAGTTTTTGACCCGCGAAATGACGGACTGCGACCGCTAGTAGCGTTAGCGTTAACTAAATCGGGTTTCCAACGAATTATTGAGTTGAAAATGTTTGAAAAATAATCCAACATGTCTAAGAAGAGGAACATTGATACAGAGGGAAGGACATTTAATGAAAGATGGGAAAGCGAATATATGTTTGTTCTTCAAGGAGAGAAACCGGTCTGTATGCTATGCTATGCTATGCTATGAAGCAGTGTCGGTGATGAAAGAATACAATTTACGTCGGCATTTTGATACCAAACACGGAGCCAAGTATGCTACATGTAGCCTCCAAGAAAAACATCAACTTGTCCAAAAATGTAAAGGCAGACTCCAATCACAGCAGAACATATTCACAGAAGCTACAGACACAAATGATGCCGCTGTGAAAGCTTTATTGTGGCTGAAGAAACCGCCCGAGCTTCCAAGTCCTTTTCAGAGGGTGAAGGAGTGTTTGCTGGTGATGCCCCTCGTAGCCGGTCACCAATTCCTCAAGAGGCCTGGAAAACGGTGGCAGACCCTGACATTGCCAACCCTCAGCCACACAGATTCATCCCCAAGCGTAGCCCTGGTGCCCAACCCCCTCTCACCTATGGCCCCCGAACACCAGGTGATATTTTTGCTCATTTTTTTGACGCCGAGGTACTCAAGCTCTTGTGTGCAAACACAAACAAAAATGCAAAGAAAAATTTGGGGATGGGGAAAAAGTTTGTTTGGACTAACATCACCCCGCAGGAGCTTACAAAATACCTGGGCGTGTTGTTGTTTATGTCTGTGTGCAAGCTCCCAAAAATGTCCGACTTTTGGAGGAAGACAATAATTTTTACGGTGCCCTTTGTGGCTTCAGTCATGACAAGAGACAGGTTTAGAGCAATCACCTCCAACTTGCACATGAGTGATCCAGAGAAGGATGCGGTCAATGACCAGAAAAAGGGGACAAAGGACTATGACCCCCTGCATAAGGCCAGACCTCTCCTGGAAATAATCAGAAACCGCTGCATGAGTGTTTACCATCCAAAGCAGCACATCTCGGTGGATGAGAGGATGGTTGCCACAAAGGCTAGGATCAAAATAAAACAGTATATGAAAGCCAAGCCGACAAAGTGGGGGCTACTATTCTATGTGTTGAATGATGTGAATGGGTACACAGTTGACTACAGGCTGTACACAGGGAAGAACCACGGTGCTTCAGGGAAGGGGCGTTCATTTGACGTGGTGGCGGAGCTGGTGAACAAGGACTATCTGGGGAGTGGCTACATTGTCTACTGTGACACTTTTTACACCAGCCCTCTCCTGTTCCGTCATCTGAGCCAGCAGGGGTTTGGGGCTTGTGGAACTTACCGGCAGGGCAGAGCTGGTGTCCCAACAACTCAGGAGAATGCCCTGGACAGAAAATCAAAGAGAGGCTCCATCAGGTGGATCAGGGATGGTGACCTGCTCTTTGTAAAATGGATGGACGCCAGGGAGGTCTCCATGTGCACAACTGTCCATCCTGTATACACAGAGGAGACTGTCCTGCGGTGGCAGAAGACTGATGACGGGCACCTTCGGAGGGTCCCTGTCCCCAGACCCACAGCTGTGGGTGAGTATAACAAGTACATGGGGGGAGTGGACACCTCTGACCAGATGCTGGGAACAAACTCGGTGCACAGAAAAACAAGGAGCTGGCCCATGACCATTTTTCAGCACCTTTTGGACATTGCTGTCACTAACAGCTTCATTGTGCACAAGGAGCTCAGCATGGGGCAGCAGCAGAAGCCAATGACACGCCAGGCTTTCCAGGAGGACCTGTGTGCAAAGCTGCTTGGCGTGCCACTGGCTGTCTCACGGCCTAAGCCCTCCACTCAAGGCCACTTTCCTGTCCCCACCAACAAAAGAAAGGACACTGAGATAAGACAGAAGGCAAGCATGGGGAGGAAACAGTGCACTCTCTGCCATAAAAGCACACCCTGGATGTGTGTGGAGTGCAACGTTGGGCTCTGTCTTCAGCTGGAAAGGAACTGCTTCAAGGACTACCACTGCTGCTAAAAACCGCCTCGACATGGACACATATAACAACCTGTAGCATGGTCACATATAACAACCTGTAGCATGGTCACATATAACAACCTGTAGCATGGTCACATATAACAACCTGTAGCATGGTCACATATAACAACCTGTAGCATGGTCACATATAACAACCTGTAGCATGGTCACATATAACAACCTGTAGCATGGTCACATATAACAACCTGTAGCATGGTCACATATAACAACCTGTAGCATGGTCACATATAACAACCTGTAGCATGGTCACATATAACAACCTGTAGCATGGACACATATAACAACCTGTAGCATGGTCACATATAACAACCTGTAGCATGGTCACATATAACAACCTGTAGCATGGTCACATATAACAACCTGTAGCATGGTCACATATAACAACCTGTAGCATGGACACTGAGAGCTCCAGGCAAACAAAACTGTTTGAGAAGATGTAAAATAGGTTGAGTTTCAAACGTTTTCTACATTTACAATAAAGAGAAGCCTGATGGAAATTCAAATCCGTTTTTTTTTATTTTTTGTTATTACACACTGTTTTAATCATTTATAACACATGTGTCAAACTCAAGGCCCACCAAGTCATTTTATGTGGCCCGCGAAGGCATATTTCCACCAGCAAAAAGAAAATTAAAAAAAATGTATTAAAAAAAAATTATGTCATAATTATGATATATATTTTTATTATCAAGTCTTAATTTTTGCTGCTGAAATGGGCTTCCATTTAAAAGGCATATGATTGTCTTAAAATTAAACTCTATGCTGCTTCATCGTGTACGCTACAGTGACCATAAACTACATCTCCCACAATGCATGTTGAGTTTTTGACCCGCGAAATGGCGGACTGCGACCGCTAGTAGCGTTAGCGTTAACTAAATCGGGTTTCCAACGAATTATTGAGTTGAAAATGTTTGAAAAATAATCCAACATGTCTAAGAAGAGGAACATTGATACAGAGGGAAGGACATTTAATGAAAGATGGGAAAGCGAATATATGTTTGTTCTTCAAGGAGAGAAACCGGTCTGTATGCTATGCTATGCTATGCTATGAAGCAGTGTCGGTGATGAAAGAATACAATTTACGTCGGCATTTTGATACCAAACACGGAGCCAAGTATGCTACATGTAGCCTCCAAGAAAAACATCAACTTGTCCAAAAATGTAAAGGCAGACTCCAATCACAGCAGAACATATTCACAGAAGCTACAGACACAAATGATGCCGCTGTGAAAGCTTTATTGTGGCTGAAGAAACCGCCCGAGCTTCCAAGTCCTTTTCAGAGGGTGAAGGAGTGTATGATCAGGGTCTGTGAGCAGGTGAGCCCCGACCAGGTACAGGCTTTTACAAATGTCACTTTGTCAAGGAACACCATCGCAGACCGACTTAAGGAACTAGCAGGCAATCTGACAACACAGCTAGCCGAGGAGTCGAGCAGCTACGTGGCTGTTTGGTTGATGAAAGCACAGACAACACGGACACAGCGCAACTGTCCATGTTTGTAAGCGGCTGAAGGCAGACTTGACTGTCAGTGAGGAGCTCTTGGATGTAGCTGCCCTCCATGGAACGACGACGGGGAGGGACATTAGTGATGCAGTGGAGAGGTCCGTGAGTAAAACTGAATACCCTGGAGGAGTCGGTGGGGCTAAAGAAAATGCAAAAAAGTAACTGCCACACACCTCTGATAACTTATCATCGCATTATCCACCAAGAAGCTCTGTGTGGAAAGGTTCTGGAACATAATATAATGACCACGGTCACGAAAACAGTGAACTTCATTCGGGCGCGTGGCCTGAATCACCGCCAGTTCCAACTGTTTCTGAAGGAGTTGTGCTCGGAGCGTGGAGATGTGCCGTATCATGCACAAGTACGGTGGCTGAGTAGGAACGCCGTCCTCAAACGGTTTTTAGTTAGATGTCACATCTGTCACACATGTTCTTAGCAGCTCACAATCATTTGTTGTACCATAGTTATGTCCCTCTCAACTGTGACAAACATGCTTTGAACAGAGTTAATAACTAAAATAACTAACTCGTGTTTGATGATTTTTGTTTTTTATATTTTAAAAGTTTGATCTTTGATTTATGTTATAATAACAGAGAAATGTGCATATCATTTTACATTTATATAAATGCATTTACAATATGTTTACACTTGAATAAACAATAATTAAATGCAGAGAGAGTTGTTTAACAATATGTTAGGAGTGGTTACATTTATACAGTCTTACAGTTACATCCGGCCCTTTGAGGGCAACCATGATGCTGATGTGGCCCGGGGTGAAAATGAGTTTGACACCTCTGATTTATAACATATAATAATGACAAATACTTGCCAGATTTTGAAAGTTACATTTCAACTGAAAAAAAGGAGCAAAATAATTTACTCAAAGGACATTTTCTGACACATTTATTGAAGAAAAAAGACAAAAAGGACGAGACGGCCTGTCATAATTATAGTACTTAAAGGGTTTTGTATAGTGATGTTGACAATGAATGAATAGTAAAGACATGGTATAATATCATATTACAATATTATATTAGTACAGTAGTGCTTTTAAACACCATGTTTGACAGCTAGATGGGGCTCTACTACCTACTGTTCTCTGCAGCTGTACGGCTCACTTATTAAAATTGAGGGTCTAATTTTTTGTCTTTAATATCCATATTATCTAATCATTATTGATATACTTCGGGTAAAGAGACATGTGCTCATCTTGTGGTTCTTTAACCAACTTCTTGAGATTGATTTTAAAGGGGTACATGACTTTAATGAGCTCCAAACCCTAAACCACCTTCATTACCATCAACATGCAAGGCTCTATTCAGAGCCTTACTTCCCTTACGATGACCTCATAATAAAATACATGGGGGAGAGAAGCAATGGGAATAGAAATACAAATAACAATGGAGAAGAGGAAGAGATTTAGTTTTGAGGAAAGAGTTGGAGTGGACAGGAGGAAGAGTGGAGAAATGAGTCAGTGAGGCGAGGATGACATGAGGTATTTCATGAAGAGATGAGTTTTCAGACTCCAAAGGAAAGTGGGGAATAACTGGAGGGAAAATAATCTCTCTGCCATCAGGGGAAGACCAGAACGGAGCACGGACGAGCCTGAACGCAGCGATGAGCCGACTGCAGGGAAGAGCGAGCTGAATGACTACAAATAAAGATGACTTTATTTAAGTCAGTGAGTTTGCAATTACTATAATATAACATTATATATAATATAGCATGTATTGCATATGTGTCTATCAAACCATCACAGTGGTTGTTTGGCCTTGAAACACACCGCTCATTGAGATGCCCCCAAAACGACCAGACATTAATAGCACTGTTAATCTGTCAGAGCTGGTATTGGTAGATTACAGTTGAAGAGGTCATCGCATTGAAAAGTCAAAACTAATGGAGGCTGACACGTGTCAGAGCGAGGCATTGCTCGGGTCTGATCTCATTCAAGACATCCTGCTCCTCCCCAGAGAAATCACTGGCCCCGTGGCCTCATCATTCAAAGAAGCTGCATGTACCAAACCATCAAAGGCACAAGTGCTGTGCATGCTGTCATAAGGTACCGGCTTACCAGACAGCACTATTATGGAGCACCATGGTGGTGTTAAAGGGGGGATGAGACATATTTGATGCTAAACGTGTGATATTTCGTCCTTTAGCACAAAACATGGAAGAGAAAAGATAAGAAGAAAATGTTGGTACCAGTTCATACTGGTAGTATAGAAGGAGCTTATTGCTTTACGTAGAAGTTATAAGCCATTAATATGAGCACGTTTTGAGTTGCCAGGTTGGGAAAAATCCCTGTGCTTTGTTTGTCCTTTCTATTTAGTAATAATGCGGTTACAAATAAATGAGAAAATAAGAATGCATGACAAACAAAAGTCGAAACCATAAACTGGGCTGTGTTATCCCACTGTCAGCTGTAATAAGCTAAATCAATATGTGTGTTGCCCTCACCCATCACTGCATGTTATTATGAATCCAGATTTAATGTATTCTGGGTCATATTTCCTCACATCAACGATCCATTTTGTGTCACTGCATCAGAGAAACAGGGTTGTCTACCTGATGATGTCATGATTGGTGTAGTAATATTCAAACCGATTATTTAAAATGATTCCTTGTTTGAATAACTGGCTTTTATTTAAGTGAATTCTTGGACAAATGTAGATGAAATATAGCTAAAATATAACTTTGTAAATTACCAAAAATATTTGAATAATTCAATCTAACCATTTGTAAGTCTGTCTGTAGCTGCTGTAGGTAATACTATATAATAATAATATATAGATACCTCATTCAACGCCACTTAAGATATTCCAAACTATCCTCGATGTGGTTGACGAGCTCATCCTACTTCTTAAACTAAATAAACCTTTTTAAAAAGCCACTGGATTAGGATGACAATATGTTAAGATACATGGTTTTCACAAGTTGAGGGAGACACAAACCTGCAACATGACCCCGTAGCTATATATTATATTATATTATATTATATATAAGGCTATATTTGACTGTGGAGAGGACTTTACATGCGGATGACTCAAGTATTAACTGCGTTATTACCACCTTCTATACAACGATTACCCAAATGCGAACTATGATGCACAGCTACGCTGGTCACTGCATGTCACCACAGATCTGGCATCAAATTCACAGAGACGTGTCAGAAATTAGCATTGTGAGCAGTTGGGCATTGACGGTTGTCTTTCACTGTGAATATCAACCGGCGCTGGTGAATACGACCACTCTCATCTCATGGTGACACAAACTCCTACAGACCGCTGTGATGATAACTTCATGCTCCCGTATGAGCGCGTTGCTGTTGCATTGACAGCCGTCGGACTGAGAAGCTGCCTGTGAACCTTGTGATACAGAAGCTGTTGATGAATGAATCGTCCAGATGATAATTCTCAAGGTCACTGCGGGGTGTGAGTGCGCTTTGATGACACATTTTCTGTGGCTCAAGGTTTTTAAAGGGAGAAGCTGATCTGTTAAAATGATCCTCCGTCCAGCAACGCTTTCATTCCAATCTAACAAATCATAATGTCACTACAATGTTATTGAATCGGTGATTGTATCCTGTAGAATTATGGTCATAAGAGACTAACTGTCACAGTTTAGGCTTTGCCCCTGTGTTCCTGTGTCTGTGTGTGTGTATGTTTCCCCTGATTGCACTCATCCTACTCACCTGCCCAGTCCACCCAGCTGCCTTCATTTTCCTAATCACCCCACACATATATATACTCCCCTGCTTTCCCTGTGCTGGTTGTGAGATCGTCCTTAATTCGTCCCCCTGTCTGCTCCATGTTCCAGCATTTGCTCATAGTTTGCCTTTTTGTCACTTTGCCTTTTTGTCACTTTGCCTTTTTGTTAGTTTTTGCTCGCTCCCGGTTGGAGTTGTTTTAAGTTTTTTGTCTGCTTGGTGCTCATTAAAGAACCCAGCAGTCTACTCAACCTCGTCTCCCGTGTCTGTCTGCGCTTGAGTC
>JAVDOI010000084.1:0-27500 GCA_032191485.1 Leptoclinus maculatus | reverse complement strand
AGTCTCATTTATAAGTATGACTGAATGTGATAACGGGTAACGAGGGAGATAAGCACATTCTGTATTTCCATTGTTCCTGTCTAAATGAGCAACTTGTTGTTAAAGTTAGTAAAGGTGTTTTGACGTGTTTGTGCGATTCTACTGAAGCCTCGGCTGTGTCCTGAGATCAGTATTCTGCTGGAGGATTGTTTCCCTTCCTACACAGTTGATCTACCTGCATGGGATTGACTGGTGCTTTGGTGCAAAGATGCCTGGTTTGAAGCTTACTGTAAGCAATAGGATTGATTAGATAGCTTGTGCTGTTTGATTAATCATGACATCGACCAGAGAGCAGCAGAGTGAAGCTCGATTGATGAGTCACTGTGATACCTGAGACATGGTTTGAGCTCATGCTCTTCTCTGAACCCTTAACCCTCAGCGGCTGCTTCTTCTGCTTCTTCTTCTTTATTCTGCTGGAGGAGCACAGACACAGTGTGTGCTCAGCATCCTTGTGTTCCTCACGGTTTTCTTGAAATACAAGAATAACAGGGTTTCAAACGGCGGAGAGCCCGCTTGGTTCACATGTGTCTACCTTCTCCTCAGAAGTTACACCTGGAGCATGAGACAATCACAGCGGTTGCTAGGTAACGGGTCTCCTCATGGTCTCTGCTGTGAGCTTCCAGAGAACCGAGTGAATCATTCCACTCAATACAGGATGACGAGTGAGACGTATATTTAGTAGGAGTCCAGAGTGTGTGTGTGTGTGTGTGTGTGTGTGTGTGTGTGTGTGTGTCGTTGGGCTTTTACTTGGGCAATAAAATGAAGGGCTGAATTCAATGTATCTGTTTTCCTTTCAGGGTCCTGGTCTTGTGCATGCTGGCTCACTGCGGTAATATTCCTACTTTTACAAGTCAAATGATCTGCTGTGAGAACGCCGCACTGCAAAACATACGAGAAGATTGAATCAGTTCTCTCTTCAACAATATGAACAGTAAAACAGTTGAACCTATTTAGTATTTATACGTCCAGCAGACACGGAGCAATAGCAATCATTTGAAGTCGCACGTCAGGCAGCCTGGTGAATTCAAGTCCAAAAGTCACGTCGTTGTTTCCTGTTACGGTCTCCTGATAGAACCTGGGCCGGTGGAACAAATCAGCATAAATTAAGGTTTTTCTTAAAGTTCAGGTTACGGTTTTCTTAAAATGAATGGCTGCACAAAACACCCTAAAGTAAGAAAACAAACTACAGATACCTCTGAATATATCTATACCATCATGGCTGAGTTTATGGCATCAAATTAAATGTAACATCCTACGGATACGCTGAGCGACTGTTGACCAGCAGGTCATTCATCGGGTTGGATCCCCTACTTTACGCAGCTGTGTTCCTCCAGCACTTTGGATTTAACGATTGCTCTACAGATTCATGCTACGGGATCTTTGAAGTCAGTGATAGGCAGTGATAGGTGTGATAGGTGTGATAGTCAGTGATAGGTGTGATAGTCAGTGATAGGTGTGATAGGTGTGATAGTCAGTGATAGGTGTGATAGTCAGTGATAGGTGTGATAGGTGTGATAGTCAGTGATAGGTGTGATAGGTGTGATAGTCAGTGATAGGTGTGATAGTCAGTGATAGGTGTGATAGGTGTGATAGTCAGTGATAGGTGTGATAGTCAGTGATAGGTGTGATAGGTGTGATAGTCAGTGATAGGTGTGATAGTCAGTGATAGGTGTGATAGGTGTGATAGTCAGTGATAGGTGTGATAGGTGTGATAGGTGTGATAGTCAGTGATAGGTGTGATAGTCAGTGATAGGCAGTGATAGGTGTGATAGTCAGTGATAGGCAGTGATAGGTGTGATAGTCAGTGATAGTCAGTGATAGGCAGTGATAGGTGTGATAGTCAGTGATAGGTGTGATAGTCAGTGATAGGTGTGATAGGTGTGATAGTCAGTGATAGGTGTGATAGTCAGTGATAGGCAGTGATAGGTGTGATAGTCAGTGATAGGTGTGATAGTCAGTGATAGGTGTGATAGTCAGTGATAGGCAGTGATAGGTGTGATAGTCAGTGATAGGTGTGATAGTCAGTGATAGGCAGTGATAGGTGTGATAGTCAGTGATAGGTGTGATAGTCAGTGATAGGTGTGATAGGTGTGATAGTCAGTGATAGGTGTGATAGTCAGTGATAGGTGTGATAGTCAGTGATAGGTGTGATAGGTGTGATAGTCAGTGATAGGTGTGATAGGTGTGATAGTCAGTGATAGGTGTGATAGTCAGTGATAGGTGTGATAGTCAGTGATAGGTGTGATAGTCAGTGATAGGTGTGATAGTCAGTGATAGTCAGTGATAGCTGTGATAGGTGTGATAGTCAGTGATAGGTGTGATAGTCAGTGATAGGTGTGATAGTCAGTGATAGGTGTGATAGTCAGTGATAGGTGTGATAGGTGTGATAGTCAGTGATAGGTGTGATAGTCAGTGATAGGTGTGATAGTCAGTGATAGGTGTGATAGTCAGTGATAGGTGTGATAGTCAGTGATAGGTGTGATAGTCAGTGATAGGTGTGATAGTCAGTGATAGTCAGTGATAGCTGTGATAGTCAGTGATAGGTGTGATAGTCAGTGATAGGTGTGATAGTCAGTGATAGGTGTGATAGTCAGTGATAGGTGTGATAGTCAGTGATAGGTGTGATAGTCAGTGATAGGTGTGATCGTCAGTGATAGGTGTGATAGTCAGTGATAGTCAGTGATAGGTGTGATAGGTGTGATAGTCAGTGATAGGTGTGATAGTCAGTGATAGTCAGTGATAGTCAGTGATAGGTGTGATAGGTGTGATAGTCAGTGATAGGTGTGATAGTCAGTGATAGGCAGTGATAGGTGTGATAGTCAGTGATAGGCAGTGATAGGTGTGATAGTCAGTGATAGTCAGTGATAGGTGTGATAGTCAGTGATAGGTGTGATAGTCAGTGATAGGTGTGATAGGTGTGATAGTCAGTGATAGGTGTGATAGTCAGTGATAGGCAGTGATAGGTGTGATAGTCAGTGATAGGTGTGATAGTCAGTGATAGGTGTGATAGTCAGTGATAGGCAGTGATAGGTGTGATAGTCAGTGATAGGTGTGATAGTCAGTGATAGGTGTGATAGTCAGTGATAGGTGTGATAGTCAGTGATAGGTGTGATAGTCAGTGATAGGTGTGATCGTCAGTGATAGGTGTGATAGTCAGTGATAGTCAGTGATAGTCAGTGATAGGTGTGATAGTCAGTGATAGGTGTGATAGTCAGTGATAGTCAGTGATAGTCAGTGATAGGTGTGATAGTCAGTGATAGTCAGTGATAGGTGTGATCGTCAGTGATAGGTGTGATCGTCAGTGATAGTCAGTGATAGGTGTGATAGTCAGTGATAGTCAGTGATAGTCAGTGATAGGTGTGATAGTCAGTGATAGTCAGTGATAGTCAGTGATAGGTGTGATAGTCAGTGATAGTCAGTGATAGTCAGTGATAGTCAGTGATAGGTGTGATCGTCAGTGATAGGTGTGATAGTCAGTGATAGTCAGTGATAGTCAGTGATAGGTGTGATAGTCAGTGATAGGTGTGATAGTCAGTGATAGTCAGTGATAGTCAGTGATAGGTGTGATAGTCAGTGATAGTCAGTGATAGGTGTGATCGTCAGTGATAGGTGTGATCGTCAGTGATAGTCAGTGATAGGTGTGATAGTCAGTGATAGTCAGTGATAGTCAGTGATAGGTGTGATAGTCAGTGATAGTCAGTGATAGTCAGTGATAGGTGTGATAGTCAGTGATAGTCAGTGATAGGTGTGATAGTCAGTGATAGGTGTGATAGTCAGTGATAGGTGTGATAGTCAGTGATAGTCAGTGATAGTCAGTGATAGGTGTGATAGTCAGTGATAGTCAGTGATAGGTGTGATAGTCAGTGATAGTCAGTGATAGTCAGTGATAGGTGTGATAGTCAGTGATAGTCAGTGATAGGTGTGATAGTCAGTGATAGTCAGTGATAGTCAGTGATAGGTGTGATAGTCAGTGATAGTCAGTGATAGTCAGTGATAGGTGTGATAGTCAGTGATAGTCAGTGATAGGTGTGATCGTCAGTGATAGGTGTGATCGTCAGTGATAGGTGTGATAGTCAGTGATAGTCAGTGATAGGTGTGATAGTCAGTGATAGTCAGTGATAGGTGTGATAGTCAGTGATAGTCAGTGATAGGTGTGATAGTCAGTGATAGTCAGTGATAGGTGTGATAGTCAGTGATAGGTGTGATAGTCAGTGATAGGTGTGATAGTCAGTGATAGGTGTGATAGGTGTGATAGGTGTGATAGTCAGTGATAGTCAGTGATAGGTGTGATAGGTGTGATAGGTGTGATAGTCAGTGATAGTCAGTGATAGGTGTGATAGGTGTGATAGGTGTGATAGTCAGTGATAGGTGTGATAGTCAGTGATAGGTGTGATAGTCAGTGATAGTCAGTGATAGGTGTGATAGTCAGTGATAGGTGTGATAGTCAGTGATAGGTGTGATAGTCAGTGATAGGTGTGATAGGTGTGATAGGTGTGATAGTCAGTGATAGTCAGTGATAGGTGTGATAGTCAGTGACAGGTGTGATAGGTGTGATAGTCAGTGATAGTCAGTGATAGGTGTGATAGTCAGTGATAGGTGTGATAGTCAGTGATAGGTGTGATAGGTGTGATAGGTGTGATAGTCAGTGATAGTCAGTGATAGGTGTGATAGTCAGTGACAGGTGTGATAGGTGTGATAGTCAGTGATAGTCAGTGATAGGTGTGATAGTCAGTGATAGGTGTGATAGTCAGTGATAGTCAGTGATAGGTGTGATAGTCAGTGATAGGTGTGATAGTCAGTGATAGGTGTGATAGGTGTGATAGGTGTGATAGGTATTTCATGTCCACAGGTCAACGGTGTGCCGCGTCATTCACCGAGTTTCAAACGCACTCACCCGTCTGCTCATCGTGATGAAGTTTCTGTCAAAACAAGAGGAGGAGGAGGAGGAGACACCTTTCACATTAGACAGAGTCATCTTACCCACTGTTCAACATATTGATTGGTGCAGCTTTCAAATTTGGTTTCTATGAAAGATTGAATAAAGAACAGTTAAAGCATGGTACTGGTAAAGAGACTGTGTTTCATCTTTAAGGGAATGGATTGATCAGTAGAAGTTCTCATGTCTGTGAAGTGTACAGTATGTTTCTGTGAAGGGAAGTATAATCTGCAGTACATCGCTCTGCGATCAGAAGATATTGGCTCTTGATTGTAAGGAGTGCTCTCCTCTGACTAGTGGAATGAATGGTTTGTTATGATGGAGATACGAGGAGTGAAATCAGCCCAAACGCCTCCTCGGCTCCACTCAATAGTGTCGTTTTCCTCTCCTCATCAACTCCAGCCATCTGTTGCTCATTTCATATCTGTCCGTCTGAGTTTGGCCCTGGAACCTTGTTGGAAGCTTCGGGTTAGTGTTAGAAATATTAATTTATCCATTTTGAATGTGGTTTTCCATAATCACAAGCAATGCCACCATTTTAGGGAGTAATGCCACTGAATCCAACATCGCACAAATGACACAAGCATTTGTAACACGACACTTTTAAAGGCTGAGGGTCATTTGATCACTTTCCTCCAGTGGTATAGACGTGATATCTTTGGTTATTACTTCCCCAAGTTTTGAGATATCCGTCTAAGAAACCGGCTGCATTTGTGGTGCACACAGCATTAAAACATGCAGCAATACATTCAACTGTTTGAGACTGAATTATTCACAGTGAGATCTCTGGGTTATCCTCAGTAATCACAACATTGTTCCTGGAAAGCCTTGTATCTGTTGGAGCTTCTCTGACCTCGTTCTCTCCTTCTCTCTCGTGGCCTCACCCCTTGTCCCTCTCTCCCTTTGCATGTATGGTTTCCTTGTCTCGTCTCCTTCCGTATGAATAGTGTGCTGGAGTGTTGCCTCTCGTGTGCACGTGTAGCCTCTGTTCCTTCATGGTGGAGAGGACGGCGTGTGTCCTGGATCTATATTCTTCACATGGGAAGTCTTATATGAGTCTAACAATAGAGGTTGTCTCTTGCTCAACAGATTGTACGTTTGTGATTGGGGCTATAAATACAATTGACTTGACTTGAGTGAATGAAGAACTGGTATTTAGTGATTCTAAGCTACCCTTTAAGTGTGGACCCCGAGGATCCTTCTTCTCTTGTGATGAAACATCTCTTCCAGTTGCATAGTAGTTGGGGTTTAAATGAGGCACGTAAGGTGATCTGGAGGACTACTGCTGATTTATCTGGGACTGGGACACTGTTGTGGTGCTACAGTTTGGCACAGCTGCTCTCATAAAATGTTTGATACCCCCAATAAGAGTTCAGTGTTTTACTGTGATTAAATCCCCCAGGCCTGTTTGCAGTAAAACATCTCTCTCTGTGTCTCTCTCTCTCTCTCTCTCTCTCTCTCTCTCTCCCTCCCTCTCTCTCTCCCTCCCACACCATCACTGTTTGCCTCTCTGCCTCCATAGTAATTCTCATTCTCTCCCACTCTCCACCTCTAGTGACCTACACACAGGGAAACATGGGTCACTGAGTTCGAGTCTGTGTAGTCAGTACAACAGTCTGGTTAAAACCCTCGTAACTGTCTTGAACTGAAGTCGCACCAAATAATTGTAAACTGTTTATTTATTTTTTTTTATGTCAAATGTCATGTCTGCATTATTGGATTTATTCATCACTTCTGCCAGGGAGCAGTGGCGATGCGATCGCCTGCGTCCGTCTGTGTTTTATTTGAGTGAGACGAGGAGACTTGATTGGTCCAACATGTGCCGTGTACATTCAAGCTCCCAACAAAAGAAACATGTTGATTTTTGGTGACCTTTTCACCAGTCCAACATTTCAATTTTGGAATGAGTGTATCCCCTGACCTCCCAGTCATAAGCACACATGTTTGTTGTAGATCTGTTCCCTACAGGAAGAAACCGGATGATTATGGTGACCTTACGACCTTTCATCGAACACAACCTCCATCTTGGAAGATTGGAGATCTGCTCTCTGAGAGCTTTCAAACAACTTGAAAATGTGGTTTGCAAATGTCAATATAGCACCAGAGAAATCTGAGCAGAAGTCTCTCATGACCTAGTTCATGGTTTCAGTTTATTAGTGGATGGAACATTGTGCAAATAGTCTAAGATTGACCCCTGATGTCACAATGCTTGTATACTGATCAATATCTCAGCCATTAGGTTTGTTCTCTGCAGAAACATCTCTGTCACATAGGGCTGTCAACAAATATTCTCAATAAATATATATTTGAGAAGTAGAAAACCCCAGGTATGAATATTCAGATTCATGAGGCAGAGAGAGTTACATTATGTCAAGTACACAAATCATCCATCAGCCGTGGATCAAGATCAGACTGGAGACGAAGCATCTTTTGGCCGACAGTGACGGCCCTACTGTCACATCGTCAGATTGTTGAAGTAAACACACACATTTGACCTCTTTTCTCCTGGACTCGTATTATCTGAACCCGTTTTCTTTCCTTCTCTGCAGCACCATATGACTGACTCCGTTTAGCCCACATTTGTCCTTTGACGGTGACTGATTGTTAACCAAATGCCCTAATTGTTTAATTAGGTTGGGGCCAGGGAGCTGTGACAGCTGCGGCGTGATTCATGTATGCTGCGTTTCCAGCAGCCGTAATGGGTGGCTGGTGGAAGGGGGAGGGGGGGAGGAGGGGGGGGGGGGGTGCAAGTAGTGATGCGGCCTTTGGCAGGAGAGCTGGCATCTGTCACCCATGTCAGCGTAATGGGAGTGAGAAAGGCAGTCCAGAAATGCTGCCAGGTAACCCACAGCCTCCGTTTTCACAGTGGTCCAGTTACTACAGATAAAAACTGAATTATTATCATGTTTAAGCTAATACTGTATCTGTAACTTTCCCAAAGTCGGTCTCTGGCTTCCAACATGTCTATTCTGAATGCGACAACATGCTGTTCATCAATGCAGATTAAAGTGGAATATCCCTTTAACGTAACATGAGCTGCAGCTACACAAAGACTACAGTGAACATCTACTGTATCTCATTGTACAACGTGGTACAAATATTGTACCTTTTTTTGTGACCGTGTTGAGTGTGAATGAGCCAACAGCAGTGAGAGTCACGTGCATCCCCAGAGCACCGCGAGCACAATGTGTGTTGCGTTTGTTGAAGTAAATATTAATAGACAGGCAAGAGCGCTGGCTTGAATATTTCAAATCAACGTGACTGTACAGTATGATTGAGTCCAAGCCTGTGTGCTGCGATCCATTAGTGCTCTGTACTCCACTACAACCATCCCCAGGGCGGCGGCACCGAGCGCACTACAGTTCTGTCTCTGCCAACAGGGTTTCCTGGCTGACAGCTGACTTTCCAAGGGTCATATTACTGTGGGCAGAATTAAACCACATTTTGAAAGGCTTGGTATCAATAGTTTCTGTGTTATTCTCTATCTGATGTCCACCTCCCCTCTCCGCTCTATCGTAGGCAGGAAAACAGACACACATTGTCTTTAAGGAATGTCCACATCGGGATAGGTGGCTGTTAAACCAAAGGAAACACTGTGGAGTGAGTTCTCCAGGAGAAAGTTGGCTTCTAGAACACAGTCACTGTCATTTCAGAAAGTGGAAAAGGTTTCTTTGGCTCCTATCTTGTTATCTAATGAAGTCGGCATTAGTCAAAGTGAAACATCCACTTAAAACAAGGTCACTTCTGAGATTCAGATGGAACCACAGCGTTAAAATGAACCATGTTTACGTTTGTTTACGCTCTGGCTGCTCAAAGTCCAACTGGAATGATGTTTGTTTTTGTCAGCGACAGCAAACATCTCTGCTCTGTCATTTATTGTCCTGTGTTGTCCTTTGAGAAACTGACATTCTATAATGATTGTTTTCAGCCGTCACAACACGAGAGCCACAGACTTTGAACAACGACCTCTGTCTTCCTGCTAAACTCTCCTTGTTATCTAACTCACAACAGGAACTCATCTCGTTACTGTACCTTACTGTAGCTTACTGTACCTTACTGTACCTTACTGTAGCTAGCTGAGCAACACGATGAACATTCACCGCTAACGTCAGTTGGCAGGCTGCTCAGCTGCAGCCCTTAAAACAGCACGTAAACACTCAGCACATGTCACTCTGGTCCTAACTCCTCAGTATCACTAACAACTCGCTGCCTTCCAGGCCACCATAGTCTTATGTTTCATGTCATATTACATGTTCTGTTCTATTCTAATTATTTTAACTTTTGCACTATTTTGTGTCCAAAATACATTAAAAAAAGCAATATTTTAACGTATTTGTAAATGACATCCTGTATGTTTTGTAGTTTTGTGTCAGATTGCTCTGAGAGTTATTGTCTTGGTGTCTGATGTAAGCATTGTTCTTGAGATGCAGATTGAGTTATTGAGAGTTTTTATTGGGAGATGTGGTGTTGCTGAATGAAGCTTTATGTTTGACAGACTTATGGTCGGCTTTAAAAGGAGCTGCCAGAGTTTATGGCTCCTATTTTGGAGTGTAAGGGAAAGATTTCCATGTCTTGCTTGGAGCATTTACACCAGGGACTAATTTGCAAAAAACCTTGCAAAGCCAGCCTACAACTCATCACTGAAGCTGAGCTCTCAAGATTTAGGTTTGCCTCAGTGAGGCTGGATTTGTAGACCTTCATCTTAAACTAAATGTTTGTCCCATTTATCAATGTTTGCATGATTGAAAGCCACCCATACTTCACTGGCATACAGCTGTATGAACCGCAGGGTGAATCTAGTTAGCTGTAATAGTAGAAACACTGTTTTAGTCAAGAAATGCTTCAAATATCTCGACGTTCTTTGACATAAAATGTATTTACTGACAAAAAGTAGCTCATGTAAAGTAGAGCCAAAAGTTGAGTCAAAGCATCACTCTTTGGGTATTGGACTGCACTGACTAGTGAGTGAGTATGTTAGTATGAGTAGTACACTATTGCTGCATTTCAACAATTAACTTGAATCCTCAAAGTACTTGCTCTTCCATAAAGTTAGGAGACTTAATTCAAATTGTGAAATGTAATTTCAATTGATGCAGCAGAAGCTGTGACATCCTGTAGTCTGTAATATGGGTAATGAGCCTCAAACACTTCCAATAATGCAGCGTTTCGTTCGACCCTCCTCGACTCTAACTGAACCGCACGCTAACCAACATCAACCAGAAGGTTCACTGTCACTGCGTCTGGATGTGTAGCCGCGCAGAGGGCCGAGGAGGTGACAGACTGAGTCAACACTAAGCTGAGGATTGATTGTATAGTCAAGAGTGCTCTATGATTTATAGGGCCAACTGCATATTACCACTGTGACTCCCTCGAGGCGGTAAAGCTCTGATTCGTGGATATACATGTACTGACAATGTACAGCCATGCTCTGAGATACAGAACATCAGAGAGGAACTGGTGTTGTGTTGTTTGTGTGCGTTTTAGAACTAATGAATAGATATAATAATATATTAGGAGGCTGATATGAAACGTATTCATGAAACCTTTCTGTGGTTTTAGAAACGTCAACGTTCAACGTATCTCAGGGTTTGAGGGCCAACACTGTTTCTGGTGACTCGGCTGCTCGTCAGTATGAGTCACTGCTGGACAAAAAGAAAAGAAATGAGAACAATTATTTGCTGGGAAAGTACAGGTAAGCATCTCCTCCTCTCTTTGATATGCTTCATTAACTATGATGTGTTTCTACATCCGAGTAGACAGATGCAGACAATAATCAAAACACACAGGCAGAGATTCCTAAAGGTAACAGCATCATTAGTAGGAAACTTAAATCTGTGTGTTTAATGGTATTTCTAACATTATAGGACAGGACTATACATCACAAATAGTGCTGTTCCACGCCCGCATGTTGTGCTGAAGCACATTTGTTTTTCTTTTTGACTTCTTTTTCCACTTTTCCACCATTTTCCATGAAGCATATCCTGTATTGGGAGTTATTGGAATACAACATAATGTATGTTAAACGCACATTGACATCAAGCTGACTGATTACTTCTGCTTAAACTGTGCCGTGCTTATAATAGACCATCTATTCCCCTCTGAGCCAATGCTTCCAAACACAGGAGATGAGGCGGTACTCAGCCACCAACACGTCTCTCCAGAAATGAAAAGTTTTGCGCGAACAGACGGGTCGTTGAATGTGGGAGATAGAAAAGGCTCCTCTGGTATCCAAAGTATGACTTGGGTTCACGGGAAGCTCATTAACACTGCAAATCCCCTTGATCTTTTCCAATTAACTGTCCCAGCCAGGACGATGTGAGACATGCAATTAACAAAGGCCAGTGGCTGAATCACCCCTCATCCCCCTGTTTCATTACCGGCGAGCCTTGGATTTGGGTCAAATTCAACAGCTGACATACAGTATGAGCTTTAACAATGTGAGGGCTGTGAGTTTGATGCATGGCACATCGTCTCCCTCTGTAATTATGGTGATGTTATGGTCCTGTTATTGGAAGAGAAGGTTCAAGGTCTCACTCAGACAGCAAGGGGTAACATGCGAGGGTCAGTAATGAACCGAGGTGGGTGATCAGAGATGTGTGTGACACTTATAATCAGGACTTTTGATCTATATGTTAATCTACACTGTTGTAGCTTGTTAGTCTTTGATCTAAATGAGAAATGGTATTAATCATTATTTCAAGACTCATCACTCTTAGATGATAGGCTACTCGTGTGTCCATCAAGTAGACAGTGTTCTTAGTGATTTAATATGTTTTTATTTTTTTAAAGCAACTTGTCACACCCTTGTGTGTTTGCTAAGCCCCGCCCCCCTTAGGTACAGATGCTGTTTGTCAAGCTTACCGTTCTCACACCGGGCCTATGCAATTTACAATTTGCCATTTTGCTAAAGTGACCGTTGCTAGTAAGTGTTGCTACTAAATGTTATCAGCTGTAGGGAACTAGCTCGTCAAGCTAATGTTTGCTCCATGAGTTTAAAAACGTCACATCACTGATCTTTCAGTGTTTCCAGCTGATATAGCATGGCCACATGCATGATAAGCATAATACAAGAAGCCTATAATTAAAACATGTTTTAATAGTTTTGATTATTATAAATCTTACTAGAGCTTCATGCTCACATGCGATGATTGAAGAACTGCTGATCAGGGTTAGGAAACTTAACCATTTAATCATCAACTAACCATAGACTGTAAATATATATAGACTATAAATATACACCATAGACTGTAACCACCATAGACTGTATACACTATAGACTGTGACCATAGACTGTAACCACCATAGACTGTAACCACCATAGACTGTAACGACCATAGACTGTAACCACCATAGACTGTAACCACCATAGACTGTATACACCATAGACTGTAAATATATATAGACTATAAATATACACCATAGACTGTAACCACCATAGACTGTATACACTATAGACTGTGACCATAGACTGTAACCACCATAGACTGTATACACCATAGACTGTAACCACCATAGACTGTAAATATATATAGACTATAAATATACACCATAGACTGTAACCACCATAGACTGTATACACTATAGACTGTGACCATAGACTGTAACCACCATAGACTGTATACACCATAGACTGTAACCACCATAGACTGTAAATATATATAGACTATAAATATACACCATAGACTGTAACCACCATAGACTGTAACCATAGACTGTAACCACCATAGACTGTAAATATATATAGACTATAAATATACACCATAGACTGTAACCACCATAGACTGTATACACCATAGACTGTAAATATATATAGACTATAAATATACACCATAGACTGTAACCACCATAGACTGTAACCACCATAGACTGTATACACCATAGACTGTAACCATAGACTGTAACCACCATAGACTGTATACACCATAGACTGTAACCATAGACTGTATACACCATAGACTGTAACCACCATAGACTGTAACCATAGACTGTAACCACCATAGACTGTAACCACCATAGACTGTAACCACCATAGACTGTAACCATAGACTGTAACCACCATAGACTGTAACCACCATATACTGTATACACCATAGACTGTAACCACCATAGACTGTAACCACCATAGACTGTAACCATAGACTGTAACCACCATAGACTGTAACCACCATAGACTGTATACACCATAGACTGTAACCACCATAGACTGTATACACCATAGACTGTAACCACCATAGACTGTAACCACCATAGACTGTAACCACCATAGACTGTATACACCATAGACTGTAACCACCATAGACTGTAACCACCATAGACTGTATACACCATAGACTGTAACCATAGACTGTAACCACCATAGACTGTAACCACCATAGACTGTAACCACCATAGACTGTAACCACCATAGACTGTATACACCATAGACTGTATACACCATAGACTGTAACCACCATAGACTGTAACCATAGACTGTAACCACCATAGACTGTAACCACCATAGACTGTATACACCATAGACTGTAACCACCATAGACTGTAACCACCATAGACTGTATACAATATGGACGTAGCGTCCATGACGTCACACAAAGGATTCTGAAGAGCTGTTGAGGAGCTCAAAGAGGATGGTTCTTGCCATTGTTATTTTGCAGCGATGACACAGCCTTACTCTAAAATGTGTAAAGGTGGATCATGGGTGGAGCTGAGAAAGCCGGTGACGCAGCAGAGACGGCAGCTAGCAGCTAGCAGCCAGCAGCTAGCAGCTAGCAGCCTGAGACGGCACCTGTCACTCAAAGCAGTCAAGCCCTCAATTATGCCTAAATGTAAGCGTTAATATAAGTTAAACGGGTGAGTGATATAAAAATTCACCCCCGTACAGATGTTATGAAGGGAAAATGTGCTTTCAAATAGTTTTTAGTACCAGGCTGTAAACATGTTTATTTCTGCTGTGAAGTTTGGGCATTTGAACATGGAGTCTATGGGGATCGATTGGCTGTTGGAGCCAGCCTCAGGTGGCCATTTAAAGGGATTGCAAGCATTGACTTAATTTCTCAGCATCGGAGGTTGTTGCTTGCATTGAACCTTTCCTAAGAATTTAGGAGCAATGGGCTGCTGTGAAGTGCCCGGGGCACAACTTGGGGTTCAGTGTCTTGCACAAGGACACTTCGACATGCGGATTGAACTGCCATCCTTGTGATTAAAGGACGACCCTCTCTATCCCCGAGCCACAGCCGCCCCACGGATATTAGGGAAAGGTCAGTTGGAAAAGATGTAATTTCCTCCTCAAGAGGAGCTGTTACTGATCCCACTGTATCCATGAATTCAGCTAAGCTAGGCTAAGCTCACTGCTTAACACACCTACAAGCAGAGAGCATAAGATATACTTACATTTGCCTTAATTAGGAAACCTTTTTCTAAGGAAGGGACAAATTAAGGAAAAGATGAAGGAACGACAACACAGTATGAAGGGAATAATAGTTGTGTAAGTGTAATTAACTACATTACCATTTTTCTAATATGAATATAAATCCACACAGTCAACTGGTTGAGAAGTTTGTGGTGTCGAAAACCCTTTTTCTCTTTTAGGAGTCAGATTAAACATGCGACCTCAACATTTTGGCGCTGATGACATAATTAGTGGAGAAAAACACGACTTCATGGAGATTCAGAGGATCTTAAAACCTCTTTGAAGATGAAATTTGCATGTCCTGTCACGTGATCATGTTAGTGGGTGCACAGACTCTCTGGCTTCAAATGAGGAATTTGCCGCCCACCAGCATGGACGCACGCATACAGTACACACACATACAGTACACACACCAGCCAGCATATAAAGCTCAGTAAGCACACACACACACACACACACACACACACACACACACACACAGACACACACACACACACACACACGCACACACACACACACACAACCTGTACTTTAGTATACTTTTGAGGACATGTTATTACATTTTATTACATCTGCTGGAGGATGATCTTATTTGACCCTAGTTGTAAACTCTAACCTTAACCTTAAAGTCTTAACACTAACTAATGTTTAAACCTTTGGGAATGCTCCACATTATAAAACAATATCTCTAAAGGAAAACAAATGTAACTTCTTCTAAATCTTGTCTTTGTTGTAAATTTTGTTTCAAAATATGATTTGTGTGTGTGTGTGTCTGTGTGTCTGTCTGTGTGTGTGTGTGTGTGTCTGTGTGTGTCTGTCTGTCTGTCTGTGTGTGTGTCTGTCTGTGTGTGTGTGTGTCTGTGTGTCTGTCTGTCTGTCTGTGTGTCTGTGTGTCTGTGTGTGTGTCTGTGTGTCTGTCTGTGTGTGTGTCTGTCTGTGTGTGTGTGTGTCTGTCTGTCTGTCTGTCTGTCTGTGTGTCTGTCTGTCTGTGTGTCTGTGTGTGTGTGTCTGTGTGTCTGTGTGTGTGTGTGTCTGTCTGTCTGTGTGTGTGTCTGTCTGTCTGTGTGTCTGTGTGTGTGTCTGTCTGTCTGTCTGTGTGTCTGTGTGTGTCTGTGTCTGTGTGTGTGTGTGTGTGTGTGTCCATCTATCGCCTCTAATAGGTATCACATGAGTTCTATGTACCCGTGTATGGTTGTGTTTGTGTGTCTTGTGTATTTCTATGCACGTGTGAGCAGCTGGGCTCAGATTTCTGATTTTATTAACATCTTTGCTTTTTCGTTGGGTTCAAGACGATTAATACAATGTTCACCATCGCGTTACATTTGCAGTAATGTTAATTCTCTTCAGGGAGCAGCATCACAATGTGTGTCTCTTAAAAATAAAATCACTATTTCAGTGATCCGGATAATGTCAAAAAATACAATACATATGCATAATTCGTGCAGAATATTCACTCCCTTGTCACTCCTCCCCCATTACAGTGACACACTAATGAGCCCGTTCTTAACAGAAATAAGGTATCTGTGAAAATATCACGTGTAAAATACAATCGATGGAATAGCTCGCATCATTTTGAATTGAAAGCAAGAACACGTTTGGAGTAAAACTGAGCATTAAGGCATTTTACATTTTACAATAAAGTTCATAATATTCCTTAAATTCATTCCTTCATTAAAAACAAATGTGATGCATTCAATTATTCACCTGCTGATTACACAGACGTCCTCAGCCTTGTTTGCTCACAGGATGTGGATTGCTGGGAGTAAATTAGTGACATTCGTTTTAGCTTCTGTGAGGTGTAACTGTTCACACTGGTTACAGAAAAAGCCGAGAAAATATGCTGCTTCAAGCAGTGCTGCAGAACTCAGCAAAGAATATCAAAGTGAAACTATCTAAGACCGTTCTGCCTCTTCAGTCACTCTAAATAACACATCGATGAGACGACCAGCCTCGTTACGTGAATATGAAAAACTGTGTTTCATTTACTCGGCATCTTAATTTCATCGCTTGTCATGAAATATTCTCGATGGATCAATTTAATGCAGTGGACAAAATATTAAAAGCAGCAAATGTAAAAGGACGCAATTAAATTCTCATCATTAAGTCAACTACAGCGGTGTGTCGGTCCTGTGAAAGTCGATCAACACTATCGGTACAAGAGGCCATTCTAACGTTCTAATGTTGGAGTTCTGAGGTGGTTGAAGAGTCGTCATCTTCTTACATCAGTTACGAGAACTGAAGGTAAAGTTTGTAAAATAGCAGAGGTCTCAAAGAACACGTGACAAACTGCAACGGCAGAGTGATTCCACGGTTCACAGCCGGAGAGATGGGAACCACAACATGCCTTTATCATAGAGTCCAGTCATTGTGCAGAGCCCAGTTTGTAGTTAGTTCATTTCTTCACTGCTTCTATATCTGTTGAAACACAGCAGCAGGATGTAGAGTCTGCAGCCTCAGGACCAGCTCCATGTGGCCGTAGCATTAGACCAGTTATCAGTTACAATCTTCACCTGATGACGGGTTAGCTGTAAAGTTCATTCTACTTTCATCTTGTTGGGAACATAAATATCTGTACCAAATGTCACAGCAATACATCCAATGTATTATTTCACTCAAAACCACAAATGTCACCTCGTGGTGGAGTTCATCCTCTGGGAACCATGCATGTCACCTCGTGTTGGAGGAATAATGAGAGTTCATCCTCTGGGAACCATGCATGTCACCTCGTGTTGGAGGAATAATGAGAGTTCATCCTCTGGGAACCATGCATGTCTTTACAGAAGGTTGTGCCCTTCACTGTAATACACGTAGAGAGACTTTACTAGGTGGAAACTTGACCTGCTGGTGGTGACACATGGAAAGTTAGGGGATCACTAGGATTCATGCTCTGGGTACCGTGATTCTCTGAACACATTTCAAAGACAACCCGTCCGATTGTTCTTGAGTTGTTTCAGTCTGAACCAACGTGGATCAGCGGACAGACGGTCCCCAGTCACTGGAGATGGGATTAAACCAACGATCCCATCGGTCTGTTCTTTGATATATTGGCCATAACATTGTACCAGCACCACTAATGACATGAATCCACTATATGACTCCATAAATAACCATTTCATGTTGCAACAAGACAAACTTTCTCCAGTTACAAAAGTCAGTGCGATGAATGGAACGAATACTAACTTTAAGTTTCACAGTGCTGTGGGCTCGGCAGCCTTATTAACCTAGGTGCCATTCATTAACATCACATTATGAATATGCATTTCCATATTGGACTCCCTGCATTTCCAATCCTGCAACAATTACACAGCTATCAAGGATTAAGGGATCCTATATTTAGGAGCAGTAAAAGAGATAAGGATTGAACAAATTCAAATTAGAGTGACTCAAGTTTCTCTCCTAATTCATTCTCTTCACCACACGAGCAGCGCTGCGTCAGCAACCGTGTGATGAATACAGATGACCTGGAACCAGAGGTTGATGAAGTTGATTGCTGCTAATAGAAAATATTATACGATATTGCGAAATATATATATATATTTAAATATTGTATATATTAGCTATAAGTAATGTATGTTTCTTTGTCATTACAGCCTTGAGCTTAGTTCAAGGCGACAGTAAATACAACATCCTGAACCGGCATCAAACTAAAATATCTCATTTAAAAATGTTGACTATATTTTGATGCTATGTTTCTACATGGACCCCTAAGTGACAAAGAGAGACACAAATGTTTTAAATCAGTCCGGTGTTGAGTGAGAACGCTGCAGACAGGCTGCAATGTAATTGCTATGTACACGTCCACTACAAGTGTTATTTCCACTGACGGGCTCAGATTGTTCACGAGTGTCTGACAACATTACAGAGAAAGACACGGCGTTTCTGTACCTTTCACCAGCATCACTACTCTCTATTACTCACATTTACTCTAATAAACTCTGATAATAACAATCACTAGCACTTTAAGTGGATGTACATTGAAGGTGTGCAATTGCCCGATATGATTACGTTGCAGCCCGTTTAGCGGCTGATGCGTTCTCGCTCACTCCTGGACCGATGTTGTCCCCATTAGTCACTTAGACACACAGACATGGGGAAGTACGGTCCAGGTTGAAAAATACCGAAGTTACCCTTCAAGATGAACTGGACTGTTGCCATAACAGCGCCGAGAGGCACGGCGAGCGAGTTCCCTCCTCTTGAAATAGCCTGTAAAATTGTTTAAAAAAGATAACTGGGAATCTGGCTGCTGGCCAGGAGCGTGCCCCAGTGCCTCATGGGATATTAATGGTAGCCCGAGCTGAGGCAGGTCTGCAGTGAGGGAATAGATCCTAGAACGAGCACGGCACATCTCCCTTAATCAGTGCTTTAAAATCAGCTGTGCTTTCGCTAATCTGCTTCATTTCAATCTCAGGATGTCTCCATTTGCTATTGAATTAGAGCAGCGAGGGGCTGCTGGGAGGCCTGCTGTACGGATGTATGTTTCTGAACTGAAATCGCACTTAAGATTACGTCTCCTTTCCACGTTGCATTTGCAGCATCCGAAAAATGTGTCCACGCATGCAGGAGTTGTTCAACAATAGCTTTTAATACATAAGTGACCACTCTTCTGTGCCTTTCCTCGCTAAACTCTCCATCTTTGCTTTGCTCTTCCTACGTCGTGGCTAGAGGGGCTGCTGGTAGATAAATATCAGCTCCTTTGGCAGCGCTCTCCATGTACATTTCCCCAGTGAGCCCACGGGCCCCTTGATGAAAGCCATCCGTCACCACTGTGGGATGACCTGTCTGCACTGACCACCACACACCTCCACCCTGACCACTAGACTGTGAAGGGGATGTCTCCGTGAGCGCCCTCACACACCACCAAATCCAGATTTAATGCCTTTAATTTGCACTGTCTCGAGGGCTTATCAAAAGGTTAGCTCAGGAGCATTGAGACAAGTTTATAAAGGCCTAGCTGGGACGCTGCAATATTGAGTTTGGTGTATACTGTAAAGCTCCTAATTTTGGAACACTGATACCATTTGAAAACGATTCCAAATTTTGATTGCTGCTATAAGTTCCCATTTTGCGTTTAGCGCCACAGCCAAAGCGCATTTTGGCAAGCAGAGCAAGTTTTTGTGTCGTTGATTCCCAAAGGACGAGTGAAGAGAGAACGATGTGAGGCTGAGTGAGATGAATGCGTGGTAAACGGAACATGTGCTGCGGTGACAGCGTAGATGAGGACTGATGCCTCTACAGGAGATGGAGAGTGACAGGCCGACAACAACATAGTAGAGCGGGGGATGCTCCCGTCAATGCTCCTCCCAAAAGACAACGTTCAACGCGGAGAGCTAACAGTGGATGAAGGCATTTGACGCAATTTGCTGTAATATTTGATCACAGAAGTCACATTGCAATGGTCTAATTGAAAGTGATGAAATGGTTTATCAAGCAAGCCTTGGTGGGCCAGCAGTGTGCAAAACAAACCCCATGCAGGTTTTATCTGTTGTGGGCCATCAGGACCAATTTATGACTGTCATCATCATCACTTCAAGTAATGTCATCGGAGGGCATAAGGAACAGTAAATCCTGTTCCCAGGTTCCTCGTTACTGTAAATGTCCCTCCTACACAGGCAATCAAAGAGATAATTCATGTAGCAATATGCTGCTGTAGGTCAGAATGAGACGAGGATGCAGAAAATATGGCAGAAGAGGAGGTTTTAATGAAGAAGATGAAGAAGGTATTAGATATTAAAATGCAGATCTTATACTGCAGCTCCACCATCTCTGTACGTCATGGAGGAAAAAAAGGTCAAAGTTCAGCATCCCAGTGTATTTATAGGATAGGAACTCTTTCTGTTGACGTTGAGGTCTGTGGATCATCAAGAAGAATTGGGACACTTCTACCACTAATACATTTACTTCACAAATTCACAATGAAAGGATTGCGGCGGCCGATAGCAGCACGACTTGTGCATCACTTGCAACCAATATCTGTGTCGTTTCAAGGCCTGAATCACAAAACATGTTGCGATACTGATATCACAGCACGAACAGGCCCAGGATGTCTGATTGCAATGATCCATGTGGCAAAGTATACATGTTGGCTTTGCACCAAGAACATAATAGAGAACGTGACAAAAGAACCCGTCTGTAGTTTAATGTCCCAGTGTCAGTGCTGTCGGTGTTCAACACACTGTCAAAGAAGATGGCGTGATTTGAACAAACATCATTCAATGCTGCCGTGATCACTGGAAGGTCTGTGTGTGACACACCTTATGAAACAACTCTCTGAAGACAAGTATAACTTCACCTCAGTGTGTGTGACACCGAGGCTCTGTTGATCCTTTCTTAACAGTAAACTGTATTTACATGTTGAAAAATGAGGAAAAGCACAGAAGATGTGATCGACAGCTAACGTAGATCTTGGAGCTGCTTGAATATAAACCGTCACAGTTATGGCTGAACGAACAATTCAAGGTTAAATAAGACACAACTGTGTTTAAAGTACACTCTCACTTCTAGTTGGGATATAATTGTATAATGTCTGTAACTTGAATCAGGTGACTGGTGTTATTGTGAACAGCTGATTGACTCACAGAGACCTGTTCTGTTACGGGACCCTGATGTTCACAAACTAGGAATAACAAAACAAATATGTTTTGTATTTAACTGAAACACCTTTAACAAGACAATTACAATACAACTCATCCTCCTGAATTAGACGGAGGTGTTTCTGGTCGAGTGGTTAACTGATGAGCCTGTTATTCTCACTCCACCGGACTCACTCCACAAATCACAACAAGTGCTCCCTGCTGGGAGGACTCTGGGCCCGGCCGCTGAATTATGTTTGTTAGCAGACACCAAAGGTGCAGTTTTCCTCTTTCCTCTCAGAGTTCCCTCCTTCTTTAATCCTCAGTGCCTTCCAGCATGATAACTGAGCTACGGCTTCTACCAAAGGAGGAAGCCTCGTCTACTTTTAAAACTTTTCTCACATAAGTATTCCTCAGAGTATGAAAAACTTGTTCACTGAACACACCAGCATCGACACCCATCCCAAGTCCTCGGTGGATTTCACCACCAAACAAAAGAAGTCTTCATCCTCTCCACAGTAGAGACAATGAAAGGGTAAATGCTTCTCAAAGGGACCTTCTTGTTTTGTTCTTTATGGCAAACAAACCCAGCAGATTGTTCTGGGGCTTTAAGGAAATACTTCATAATAAAAGTAGAGATGCCAGAGTCTTCTAATCCTCAGATAAGATGATTTTAAAGCATGTTGCTCTGTCAATATGCACAGTAACCACTTGGATAAAAGAGTCTTTGTTTGTCAACATCAAGTGTCGTAACGAAAATTAAGTTCAATGAAGGAAACAGAAATATTAGTGACTGCTTTCTATAGTTAGCTAAACTCACAACGACACAATAGGCAATATATGAAAATATGCTTAAATGCTTAATATGAAACAATAGCTATCAGTTAGCTTAGCATAAATACTGAAAACAGGGAGAAGCGATTATCCTCGGGCTCTGTTCAAAGGTATCATATTAGACGTCTCCCATCAAGACTTAGTCCTGCACAGACCCCCAGGAGCCAGGCTGGCCACTTCCCCCTGCTTAGAGTATTTATGCTAAGCTAAGCTAACATATTTACTGTACAGACATGAGAGTGGTTGATCTTCTCATCTAACCCTCGGCAAGAAGAATTCCCCAAAACACGTCATAGAGATAACATTGGAGCGCAACTCAAGGTCCAGTTACTAGCTCTGTTCAGCGCTTTCAATCACAGGAGCCGGTCCTCACCAGCAGACCAATGAATCAGGAACAGGGACTGATTTATAGAAGGTAAAGGTTCATTCTAGACCTTACATGGCAACAGATCCATCTTCATGGTGAATGAAGACTACGTGAAATAGATGAAAGCGCTGCAAAAAGCTAGTAAGTGAACCTTAAGTTGGTCATTTTTAATAGTATTTATCGTATTCACAGACTTTCAGACTGCAAAGTTGTTCTTTAAGATACAGCGCGAACAGGGCCACTCATGCAATGTGGTCAGCTAATGAACAGTTTCATAGCCTGACCACCACTTCTCCTCGCTGCACATGAAACCGACGACAGCTTTGCTAAGTAGAGTGTTCTCCTCACCGATAACCTGATTCAATCCTGTTTGATATTCTCAGTCAGAACAAGTAACAATAATTCATCCTCGACATCACAGCTTCATTTACCTCAGAAACAAACAGACGTTCTGTATAAGAGCTCACGTTTGTTACTCTGTAGCTACTGGAGAACTTTGCTTTTACTTTGTCTTCATTTTAATCTTAAAAATAAGCGAAACTCCTCCGAGATGCCGAAAGCACATCTGCAGCCCTCGACACACAGAGATAATGAGGTTGCTAAAGAAAAGAAAAAGAAAAAGAAAAGTTAGTTTGTAAGAGGAGATTCCTCTCGGGCAGGAGAGGCTTTGTGTATATTTAGCAGAGCAGCCGTGCTTTGTAAGGGGGTGTGCATGCTGATGGCCATCGATCGAAACAGAAGGTGTTGTCTGGCACTTCAGGGCATTCACACAGACTCCTGGCTTTGAGTGCAGAGTTATATTAACAACTTTGCCAGTTTGTAATTAATGTGAATCTGCTGTTGAGCTTGATCTGCTCTGTTCTTTGGTTATTGAGCCATCTTGACATGTTGTAGAAATATTCTCTGCGGAAGACAAAAGGACCCGATGAAGGACAGGATTCTACTGTCCTGTAGGATGAAGATGTCTAGAAGGCTTTAGATGTACTCCCTCCTTAGACGTATCACCACAACACTACAGGAGCAGACTCCATATACGGTAATTCATTGTGCGCACTTGTTTTGTGCCTATTTTGTGTGTTTACTTCATAACAGCATTATCTAATTTCATCCTTAAGCCGCCTATATAAGAGCATACAAAGCATCTTTTCTCTGCTTCGTAGCAGTGTTAACTAAATATACTTTGATTTGGGACTGTTGGCTGGAAAAAACAAGCAACTTGAAGACGTCATCATGGGCTCTACGATATAGTGATCTGCCTTTTCTTCTGACAGCAACACAGATAACTGAAGAAATGAATCAGCACTGTTATTAATAACGAGAATCCTTGTGATGTCCAGTCAAAGCTCCAGGAGAGATGTGAAGTCCTCGTATCTGATATCAGGGGATGTGTGCTGGTCAAACAGTCCACGTCATTACATTCGTACAGTGCAGTCAGTTAGCAGGGCAAGTATTATATTTCTTCTCCTCATCGTACCTCACATTCTGTTTTCACTCTTTTACAATCACTTGCTGAAGACTCGTGTTTCTAAGTCTTGTGACAGCTTTAACCCCCCCCCCCCCTTGGGCAAAAGAGACTGTGAAGAAAATGATCATCAAAGCCAGACAAATTTACACCTTAGCAAAAGTATCAGGAGTCCTGCAATTTCACACAGACCCAGTTTTCCTCCACAGCAACACCAAGAAAACAGCCAAGTTTGCCACTTTCCAGATGGAGGCTGAGCTTTTGAATAATGACGAGCTCTAAAAGTTGCATTTGAATATCTGCGCTACAGTGTTTATGAAAGTGCTGATCTCTGGAGCTGCTGTGCATTGATGCATACTGTACTTACAGTACACTGTCTCACACATCAATCTCATGCACATGTACAGTTCACGGAGTATAGATTTATGTCTATATATCAGGATTCTGTCAACTGTTTTCGCGTCATTTGGTGTTACACCAAGTATTTCTATTATCTATCACCCTGACTTATTTGAATATTGTTGACTTCTCCAAGCATCACTCTGCCACAATCTACAATGATGTGTGCACATACTGTAGGTGGACAGGAGGAAAATGCAGAATGGAATTTATTTTTTCCTCCAGCTTGTTTACACAGCTCTGAGATGAGTCCCCTTCTCCTTTATTTCTATCAAGGCATTCCTCCTCTTCCAGTCACTGCACACACACACACACACACACACACACACACACACACACACACACACACACACACACACACTGCACATCTCTCTATGTAGTGGCTTCTTCCTCAAATAGAAAATGTGCACTAAAACATGACAGCACTGGCGGCTAGTCTCCGAGAGAGCAGCCCCGCTCTCTCTGGCCTAGATTCTTTCAAATCCGCTCTGGAAGTGCCTTCGTCCTCAGCTGCACTGCCAGCCAGAGAGTGAGCGAGCGAGCCATCTGGCTGCACAGCACATCAAATCCCAATCTGTGTAAATTTGAGTGTTAAGGGCCATTGTTTATTTTTGAAAAAAAGAGGAAGGGAAAGAAAAGCCTCACTCGCAGGATTAATAAACCCGTTTGTAGTTAATTCTGAGCAAAGTTTACACCAAAGTTTTTGCAGACATGCAGCGTGCCAGACACACTGCAGGTCACTGCTGAAAATTACATGTGTGTAACCTGGAAAAATAAAGATTTAATATAGCTAGGAGACACCAATGCTCCATGGATTCAGTCTAAATGAGGGAGATGCATATTCAAACATTTGAATAAATAAAACAGAATAGTATGTAGGTCAGTGATCATGCTGTGCAGATACAAGTAGCTGTGCAGCATTTCATTTTCCCACCTGTTGAAAACATTTGGAGCGCCGTAGCTTCTATTGATGTGTTTATTCAGATTAACTGTCATCACAGCACAGATTTAATAAGAATAACATACAACATATACATATCAAGCCAGAGAGCTACTAGATAGACAAACATACAGTATATATATTATCTACAATTATTATATTGTAACATAACAACAGCACAAGTATCAGCTTCAAAACTTCCTGTTGGTTTATTGGAGCTACGGAAGTTGAAGCCATATTTCTCTTTCTCCCTCTCGCTTTCTCTCTCACTCACACACACTCACACACTTACACATAGACACACACATACGCGCATGAACACACACACACACACACACACACACGCCACCCACCCTGACACATGGTGTGTTATGCAATGGGTGATGCCTAATTACCACTGACATCGCAGAGACTGTTCACTGTGAAATTAATCATGACACAGGCGTCAGCTTTTGATATTTTTCAGCAAGTGCTCCGAGTTCGTACCAGCTGATGTAATTAATAAACCGAATGCACACAAATACTGATTAGAAAGTGACACTGATGTCTTAATAATAACCAGGCGCCCTGAAGCCAGCGCCAGGTGCCACGCAGCAGAGATAAGAGGAGGAAAGTAGAAGTAGTATAAAAACTAGGAACAGATTCTCTTCTAACTATTAGAATGAGGTTGTTCGTGGCTCTGACTTTGAGGAGACGTTTAGCTAGTTTCTAGCATAGATAGAAAATAATGAAAGAGTTCATGTGTAACAAGGATGTATGGCTGCATAACTCTGAACAGCTGTGGGTCCACAGTAGCTCCCAGAAGGCTACGGTGCTATTTATACTTCATAGCATTGTACTGGAAAGCGCTTACAGTATATCCAGTCATGCATAACATAAACATTTGCTTTTCAGTTAGCAGAAAACCTCGATGTTACTTCCGTATTACAAATAGATGAACTGAGGCTGCAGAAACACAGCCCACCCGTATCTGGCATAATTAATGTGACATGCAGCTCATCAGTGCACAAACCTCAATGAGAGCCGGTTGCTCATTTCTTGAGGTTTTTACTGCCTCAGTTGCAAATGATCACAAGCCGAGCAGTTCACGACAAGATGCAGGGAAACTGATTTGACATCTCGGGGTTTCATTTTTTGGGGGGGGGGGGATCAGGTTGAGATATGTTTACCTCTCATAAAGCTAAAGCCATGTTTTCCACCACACAGTCCTGATTAGCTTTGATCTTCCGCAGGCTTCAAAGAAATGCATCAGAATTGTTCATTCTGAAAACACAAAGAAAACTTGTTTCCCATTTGAGACGAACTATGAATAGTGTGCAGGGTTCTGTGTTTTTAATTGGTACAGACGTTGGTCCCTGCAAAGTGTACGATCAAGCTATCTTCGGGCCATATGGCCTCACTGAACAGTATGTATATCTGCAGCTCTCCTCCACCGTGAGGCTGCGGTCACTGAGTGCACCTGGAGAGGGAGACTGCAGAGGGCTCACAAAGACCTGAGAATAATGAGTAGAGGTTGTTTTCTTTTGAACATTTCCACTCATTCAATGTATTTTTCTCAGGCTTGCTGCCTTTCTTTTGACATCAGAGAGCAGCAAGATAACAGCAGTGTAGAGAGGAGGACTGACATGCAGCACATGGTCAGCACCTTTACCTCCTCTTTTCCTTCTTTTGATTGATTTATATTTCCTTTTTCTACGTCATATTATTTTGCATGCTTCTGACCTCAAGTCATTTGTATTGGTTGTGAGTTAATTATCTACACGGACACTATTGTACCTGTAACCTAAAGGAAAAGAACCGTGTACGTACTGTAAACACTTTCACCGGTCTGTCCGACCAAAGGTCACACGGAGAACAAGTAGCACGGACCCGTGTGTTCAAACACTGAACACACAGAACGCTGTCAGTCACCAGAGACACCATGTTTCACTCCACAGCTCTTCTCCTGTGTCGTGGATGTGTGAACCGTACGTGACAGACAGAGGAGCAGAAGGTAACCTTCATACATGACAGACAGGGTATCCTTCTCTAATCCTCTCCTCCTGTTGTCGAGCCTCTCTTTATACTGCTACAGAGTAACACATTGAGCTCAGCTTAGTCCCGACGTTCACCTGCCTCGAGGCCACTGATGTCATTTTGGTGTATCAGTAGTTTTAAACCCTTAGCTGCTCTAATCAATCGTTTTATATAAATAATGGACCAAACCTCTGTGTGTAGAGAGTCAAATGATCACTCCACTCTATGAAGAGTTTTAGTTTCTTTCAATTCAACTTTTGGGTTTTTCAGCGTTACTGTTTTAGTTTCCTCTTATCGCTCTCATGAACATTGTCTCATGAACATTGTCTCATGAACATTGTCTCATGAACATTGTCTCATGAACATTGTCTCATGAACATTGTCTCATGAACATTGAACATTGTCTCATGAACATTGTTTCCAGCAGTAGCTTGCTCAGCACCACACTGCTCACACACAAAGTTATCAACGAGCTAGTGAGCAGATGAAGATATCTCTGTGGCTTTAGAGCCGGTTTAGAGAGAGAGAGAGA